>OX375881.1:84959076-85044076 GCA_947359465.1 Metellina segmentata | reverse complement strand
TATATATATATATATATATATAATGTCGGGGGCCCGCGGCCCCAAGGTTTGTTCAAGAAATTATCTGCTTCATTTTAAGGTTATTTTCTGTGTTTTACAACAACAAAAAACAAACAGAAAATATTCTTTTTAAGTCCTTAAAACGGCCCGTCAAGGTGGTCTCCCAATTTCAACAGTCTCCGGTCTACAACAACGACTAGTTGGTTTACATACGACAAGGAGTAATGAAATAGTAAACACGTTCTTCAACTTTATAAACCAGCTTTACAATTTCTTTAGTGCGAGCCCACTGCGATGGGAACTGATTCTAAAGCATACTGATGGGAGGTCTCTACACGATCTTTGTGAGACAAGATGTAGTGCCCGAATTGAGGCAGTGAAACCTATATCTCAAAAACTACCTGACGTTTTAAAGGCCCTTGAAGATGTAAAAAATCAGTAGCCTATCCTAAGAGGAAACGGCGGAAAAGTAAATGGATCCCTCAATTACTTTTCAAAATTTGAAACTTTAACTCAGTTAAATATTTGGAAGGACATACTAGAGCAAATTAATACAAGACATTTTTAATTCTTCAATCATAATATATCTCCCTTGATATCGAAATGAATAGCATTAAAGCGTTAACTGACACAATAGATAAAGATTTAAGAAAACAATGGCCTGTATAAATAGAGTTAAAGAGACAGCTTCTATTATGGGTTTAGATGCAGAATTTCCCAAAAAAGGAGGACGAAAAACTAAGCTTTTTTTTCGAAAAATGAAGCTTTTGAAGCGGAAAGAAAAATGCCTGAAGTATTAGAAACCGAAGAAACAAAATTCAAAAGTTCAGTTTTTGATACAGTAATCAATAAAAAAAGTTTCTCAGTTAGAATCAAGGTATGAGCAAATGAAAAAACATATCCAATACATTTCGAAGCCATATTAAAAATAAATTATAATTCTAATGACAACAACAACGAACTTAAAAAATTAATTGAAAGCTATCCAGATGATTTAAGCCACAATCTCCTCAATGAAATTCAGATGTACAAGACCGTTCGCGAAGCTACTTTTTCACATAAAGCTAAGTTAGAAAATAAAGGTCTTCCACTCTCCCTTTAAATAATATCTATAGATTAAAATTGCAATCTATTTTCCCAGAACTTTGCATAGCTTTGAGAATTTTATTTTCTCGTCCCATCACTGTGGTTTCTGGTGAAAGGATTCAGTAAACTATCTATAATCAAAAATGATTTATGATCTACTTTGGGTCAAGAAAAATTTGAATCATCTTAGAATATTTACAATTGAGCATGAACTTGCGTGCAAAATGAGCTTCCATTTTTGACTGCATCGATAAATTAATTAATTCGTATAGAAGATTTACTGCTCCCTCCTCAGTACTGCAAAAGTTTTCGGAGTTTTGACTAGTCTTCAGCGCCCAAGGTATGTTTTTGCATGGGTTTCTCACAATCTTTCTATAGAGATATTTATTCCAGTTATTATTATACTTCATTATCCTTATCGAAGTCCTGCTCGATAGCAAAGTGGCCACACTTCGGGCATTAGGCGTAAAACACATATACATATATAATTCCATAATTACTTACTAGTTCATTATTAGTTTACTGTGGGTTTGCTTGTACATTTCTGAAGTTGGGTATTTGTAAATATATGGATACTTAAGAAAATAAAAACTTCCTACACAAAGAAAAAACTTAGGGACCCGCGCGAAAATTTTGTCGGGGGGCCCGGGAAATTTATGGGGCGGCCCTGCCGCCGTGTCTCGGTGGGTTTGGCCACTGCTATAACAACCTGCGAGTTGTAGGAGGTGCAGAAACGATTCTTGTCAGGTTTGATTGCTCCTTGCCTTGAGGAGCACACCTCTTTTAGGTATGTACGTGCTTCACTGACCCCCTCCCCCCATGTACTCTAATGCTCTTGTTTTTCATGGGATTTAGAGTCTTTAGTAAGCACGGGTGTCGCATTCCCGGTATACCCTAGCGATCTTTTCTGCTTTCATCTTACTACTCTGTTCCGCAATCCCTCTTTTCTGGGTTCACGACACTTTAACTTACTGTCTTCTGTGTTTCGCAGCTTGGCCAGCTTGGCCAAATCTGGCCCTAGCGCTAAAACAACCAACCAATCGATTTCACCATAGGTGTATTTCTCTCTTCTGTGGAAGTAAAACTGTAGTTGTATGTGTACTTGCGTTGCTTGACGTTGTCTTGTGTTTGAAGGAGCTTTGCCAATTATTTTGCCCTTGCACCATAAATACCAACAAACCAACTATCTCTACAGTTATAAAAGGAAGTATTTGTGTGTCTTCAGACGAATCTATTGCACTTGCAGTCATGAAATTTGGCACACAGGTGACTAAACGAACCTCAAAGCCCAAATTTTAAAATTAATTCCACATTTTTTAAAATTAATTTATTAGTTTTTTTCCCCGCGGGTTTGGACGCACGCCAAGTTTCCACTCTGCCGCGGTCCATGAATGACGTCACTGGTCCAATGATAGTCAAAGCATTTCTTCTTTTTTTCCCCGCGCGGTATTTTCCTTTGAATTCATTGGTTCTTTTTATTTTCTTTCATTTTCTTAACGGATTTTCTTTCCAATTTATGTAAATTTGGTAGAATTTGTTCTGTTTAATTTTAAGTCACGTTCCAGTACACTCGCATCAGGTTCTATTGTTTCTTGCTTTTTTCTTTAGCTTTAAGACTCTTTGAAAGTATAGCCTATAGAAAGTATAAGATATTTAATTTTTATCATGTAAGCTATTTTTTGTTAATTACTGTTTAATTTGGTTTTGTCGGAATCACTGAGGCTGACTCTTTAAAAACATAACTTATTTTTGAATTTGTGTCATTTTTGCTATTTTGTTAATTACTGTTTAATATGGTTTAGATTTACGTTGTTTGTCGAAATCAGTGAAGATTATTTTTTTAAAGCATAATTTTGTTTGCTGCTAGATTTTTATAAAACTGAAAAGTTACTGAATTGGTGTTTATGGTCCCTATTGCCATTTAATATGGACTCGCTCATCTACTGAAGCGTTAGTTTAGTTTTGTGGTATCTCTTTTTTGTTGTTGTTGCAGTTTGTGGAATGTTTCGATCTGTTTTAGAAAGGAATATTAATGGATACTTAAAACAGTACTATTAAAGCAAAAATACAAAGTGCAAATTTTTGCTACATGGCATCATACACTGACACTCAAGGCTATACCTAATCCCAATTGGGATTTTCATGTTTTATAAGTGTGATCAGAAATACATACCTAATTTTGATCGGTAGGTATATTATTTTAATTAACGTCGCACTGGAGCAACACAACGGGCTATTAGCGACGGTCCGGGATCAAACCCGAAGTAGTTTTGATCAACGTACAACACTTTGCATCATCCAACCACGGTAAGAACCTATTACACTACGGATTTAACGTGCACGTATCCAGCAATTGTTCTTGCCTGTTTAACCTTTTGAAGAGCACTACTAAAAGAATGCATGGGTGGCATAAGAGTTTTAATAATGGTGATTATTCATGTCTCACCACCCATCTAGAGAAGTCCAACACATCAGAATTTTCCATTGATTTATTATTTATATACCTTTTATATCATATATATTGGAGAGAATAATATATACCTTATAGTACGACGTAATTCACCCAACCATGTAAATTTCAAGAAATACGCATATTTTCAAAGGATTGTATTAGAAGTAGAAATTTCTCTCCAAATGGAAATGTGTCATGAAATAAACCCCTTTGGTTTGAGAAGGAAAAAAAATATCTCTCTCCCTCTCTCTTTCTCTCTCTTTCTCATTTATATAAATCTTAATTCATAGCTTAAAGCTGTTGACTTTAGTTTTCTGGTTTGTTGAAACATAAATAGGTAAAAATTGTTTTTTTAAATCGTATGAAATTTCTTTATTTTTATTTAACTGATAAGTTAACGGTAAAAATTTCATTCTTATAATCAAATTTAGTGAAAACTTTATTTGTTTCATGTTATGAATACATCTGTTACATCTGGACTTTTTGTAAGCTTAAGCTATTATATATATAATATATATAATATATATATATATATATATATATATATATATATATATATATATATATATATATATATATATATATATATATATATATATATATAACTTTAGTATTTATTAACCGTTTGCTTTAAATGTTTCAAAATGTTTGACCTTCGCTCTGAAAAAAAAAACTATATGGAAAGTGTATAATACATCAATGAGCCAATAGTAAATACAGATAATTTTGTAATTTTTTTACAGATCATTATTTTTTATTCTGGCTTTTCCTTCAAGTACCACTTAAGATCTAGTATAAAATTTGCAAACCTGGTCAGATCAAAAGAAAAAGAAGAGTTTCATGATATACTAACTCGATCATTTTTTTATTTTATTTAATGCTTATGTTAGATCAGAACTGGAATATTTTTCTGTAATTAGGACTTCTTGTTGAGACTTTCATTTAATAAATACTTAAAGATAACAGAATAAATTTTATATGTATTTACTTTAAAATGTATGAATCTCTAGTGCGATACATTCTCTCACAAGAAACGTGAATAGATTTTATTGCCTGCATAATTCTTGTTTCGAGAATTGATACATTTTCCGATTTAATAAGTAGTTTGTTGCAATGAGGACTTTATTTTGTCTTTTATCTAACGGATCATGACTGTCTTTTTTGGCATGTCTTAGATTACATATTTTTGTTCTCTGTAATTGGATAGGTTGTCTCAATTTATAAAAATCAAGAATGTACACAAAATATTTTTTGTAGCTATTTGCGAAATAACGCTTGGCTTCGATTAGCTACTTTTTAAAGTTTTCATTTTTTGAATAAATATCATGTCTGCTAATATCTGTTATTCGTATCTAGTCTGCGCGCCGGATAAACGTAATAGATTGGACGTATTTAGTCAGTGGGGCGAGAAAAACGTTTAGGAGAGCCGTATCTGAATTGCGGGTCCTATCATCCTATTAGGTCTGCGGGCTTGATAAAGAATATTTGGAGAGGCGTATTTGGAGTTCGGGCAGGATAAACTTGTTCGGATGGCCGTATCTGGTCAGCGAACCTGAGATCAGTGTATTCTCTACGACTTATTTAGCTTAGGCTTACGTTTTATTGTGGACAGTCTGGTAAAATCTCATCCGGACAAGTACAACAGCTACTTCTCAAATCGCTAATAAATATAAAAATTCCCCATTTCACTCTTTTCAATTACGCACTCCAAACACGCACTCAGAACTGAAACATGATTATTACCATTTCAATCCCACCATCCCTTAGAATTTTCAATAATGTGTCGCACAATTTTTTTTGTTCCGCGAAATTGAAAAAGTGCGTGAGAAGAGAATTCATCTCCGATGCCTCTCTCTACTGCGCAAATGCTTCCCTTACGTCTTATCCAATAGCGAAGCCTCTGCAAAATGACGTCACGCATCTTTTCCTTCTTGTTTACTTTCATTTTCTAACCCACCTGGTCAGGTTCCCGAAACATTAATTTCATTCATAGTTCCTCGTGGAACCCGGTTGTGCTCAGACCGCTCCGACTTGTTCGATGACAGGTATAGCATCAGATCCACGTGAATAGAAACGGGGCATACGATTCCAATACGTTCGAATTTATGTTTAGATTTCTTCCGAGTGCTTCGTCACGCACTTTTTTCCTTTGGTGACGACAATGTCTTTAGAGAACTTTTCCTTGTTGCATTTAGTCGTTTTAAATTGACTCTAAAGCATGCTGTGTGTAGTTTGAATTCATACAGTTTCTAGGATTTGAACGTTTATGGTGTCTGAATGCAGATTTAAATGCGTTTCTTGTGATATAAAATTTTGTGTTGTCCAAAGAACAGTTACTGTGCTACATTTTTGATGGTTTCGAGCGTTTTCTGTAAATAGGCGAATTAATATTTGTCTCTTTAGTATTACAAACATTCTAAAATTTCTCTTCCTTAGAATGTTAGTGACCAAACGAGAACAAATAGTTGCCATGTTACTGTGTAAAGTTATTTCAGAAGAAAGAAAAATCATCTGCTCAATAACTAACTGGATTTAGGGGAACTCGATTTAGATTCAATTTCAAGCATTCTACATCACTGAAAGGATTTGTAGATTAATCGTGATATTTTGTAGCGGATAAAATTGTTTTCTGCAAGGATTAAAGTACTGGCAGGCACTAAACTCATTCGAGAATATATTTTATCTAAATAAAAAACATATCTGTGTTTTTGTTTGCGATTCGCCTGTCTTGTAGCAAAGATTCATAAGAACGAAAACGATTATAGTTTGCATGAATGGCAAATGAATCATCTTAATCGATAAAGTAATTGGAATTATTTCGATATGTGTACATGTTCTGCTGAATTGTGTGGTATCCCATGGTGCTCCCAACGACGAAACTCTCCTGTTGGAAACTATGAAAAATCATCTGAGAAGTTTTTCAGTAAAATGCTCTTACTCTCTCCACGAATACCAAGAGCACGACTCAAGAAATGGAAGAATCAGAAAAGTGTAAGTTTTGCTAGCAAATTATCTTTATTTTAAAAAATGAAAGCATTTAATGTTTAATTCAAATGTCAAAACTCAGGAAATTTTCATTAGAGGATTGGTCATAAAATTAAAATACCTTTTTTAATTGTGTGCTTAAATTTGTTTATTCTAATGCTTACGGCCGTACAACTTGAGAATGCTTAATATTTATTAAGTGATAATATTTTTAAAATCTGTTTAAAATGAAATAACTTTTGTTGCTCAAATGTTTAATGACATAAAATTTGAAATTCACACTACTGTCTTTGAAGAAAATTTACTAATATGTTTTGATACTACTTTCTGTCTACAAGACTACCAGTTGTACAAATTTAATAAATTAAAAATTTGTTAGTGAATTTATAATTCCTTGAAAGGATTTTCATTTGGAATTATAATTGAAAGACCTCAATAGATGATGCAAAAATTAGTTATGGAAAATTATTTGTTACATTAATTTCACTTTTTAAAATGTTAAAAATTTTTTATTGGGTAATATCTAGTTCTGACTAAAAATACGAGATTATAAATATTTGGATCAAACAGTTTTTTGTCTTTATGTTTAGGTAGAGAAAATTATATTAGTCTTCATATGTGCTTCACATTTCATGGGATTATTTCCGTTTTGACATCTATAAATTATTCGAAGTCAAAGTTTCCTTGTTTTAATCCTTTTACTTTAGAGTTCTATCTGGCCTAATTAGCCCATGTGTCACAAAAAATAACCGTGGAACTACGAACCGATCACCAATATTTTGTCACCCCTAGCCCTTGCTTCTATACAGCGTTTAGACTATTGGTAACTTAAATTCAGTTTAATGATATCAAAGAACGAAACTGAATCTCCTAGTTTTAGATTCTTTATCTACTGTAGAAAACTAAAAATATATGTATGTGAATAAGAATTACCTTTTTAAAAATTTCTTTCATCATATGTGCGCCTTTTTAAACTTACTACTATAGAGCATTTTAATTATTTATTTATTACATTAAATTCCTAGTGGTTATTTAAAACTTTTAACACGTAGTAGCACATTTCCATCTAGCATGTTTAATTTACTTTAGATTACTTAAAATAAAATAAACTCGTAATGAACATCGATTATCTTAATTTCAAAAAATGCACTTCTACAGCGTTGAATTTTCCGCTTGTGATTGACCATGTAATTCAGACTTTACATTAATCCTGGTTCTTTAGAAAACCGTAAGAATTAGAGGTAGGCTCCAATATGAGGTGGTAATGGTAATGGTGATTTTAGTTAACGTGGTACTAGAGCAACACAACGGGCTATTGACGACGGTCCGGGATCAGTCCCTTGATGGAAATATCCGAGGACAACACCTCGTAATTTTGAACCACGGTCAGATGACGAGGCTATAATATGTGATAAATATAAATTAGAATACGACTGCTTGGAGTAACCAGAGTTAGGAGACTTAACCCCTTGAATTTTTAGAATGAATTTCTACAGGTTAGATAATTGGTAATTGGTAATTTTTAGTTAACGTCGTACTAGAGCAACACAACGGGCTATTGACGACGGTCCGGGATCAGTCCCTTAAGAGAGAGATCCGAGGACAACACCTCGTAATTTTGAACCACGGTCAGATGACGAAGCAACACCTGAGCTGGCACCCCACTCTCCAAACTTCCACACCAACCCAACGTGAGGACTTTCGGCCACGACAGATTTAAGGTGCACCAGCCGCCTCTACACCATACGTTTACAAACATCCATGCCCGGACCCGGATTCGAACCAGGAACCTTCCGATCTCTACAGGTTAGAAGAGTAGCGGATTAGCAATCGGAGGGTTGCGAGTTCGAATCCAACCAAACACGTGTACAAAAGGGCTGGTTCATATTAAATCTGTCGTGCATGGCCTCAAATGTTCTCACGTTGGCGTGGCGTGGAAGTTCTGTGAGTGCGGTTCCAGCTCAGGTGTTGCCTCGTCATCTGACCGTGGTTCAAAATTACGTGGTGTTATCCTCGGATCTTTCTTTTGGGGATTGATCCCGGACCGTCGTCAATAGCCCGTTGTGTTGTTCCCAGTGCGACGTTTATTAAAGTTTCTACCTTCCAGGCGTTTGCGGTGACCTGGTTGGAAGAGTAACGGATTATCAATCGGAGGGTTGGGAGATCGAATTCAACCAAACACCGTCGTGCATAAAGTGGAGGTTGGTGTACCTTAAATCTGTCGTGACCCCAAATTTCCTCACGTTGGCGTGGTATGGAAGTTTGTGGAGTGGGGTGCCAGCTCAGGTGTTGCCTTGTCATCTCACCGTGTTGTCTTTGCATCTTTCCTTTGAAGGATTGATCCTGGACCGTCGTCAATAGCCCGTTGCGTGGCATCAGTACGACGTTAATTAAAATACCTACCTACCTCTATGTTAGAGCTGGAGATGGCATAGGTTTGATTCCTGTAATTACACTGGGTGAAACAGATGCTGTTAACCAGAGTCAGATATGGTAAACATTGACATCACTTCCCTAATATTTAATTTTTTGACCTTCTGTATCAGTAAAAGCTTTCCTTGTGCGTGATGTCTGGAGATTACTTAGCGCAGCTTAGCCATATTTGACCTTGGTGCTATAAAAACCTATCTCGAAATTACTATGATGGATCGTATAGCAATAATTGTATAAAGCATATCTGTGTTTCAGTGCAAAGCCAAATAAGTAAAACATCAAAAATGACTAATAACGAGAGAAAAATTTGCAATTGGTAGTCTAGCATTTCGATAGGACTACACCCACCATTGTCAGGTTCGAACAAAACACTCGGAACTCAAATTAGAATAAAGTCTTTTTACTCGATTTGCCACATTCACTTTTAAATTTCGGATTATCGTTAAGTCTGGAGAAGCACAGATACCAATGTCAGATATGGTAAACATTGATATGATTTCCCAGACATTTAATTTGATTAGTAATAGTTAACTATAAAAATAACCATTTAATTAGAAATAAATTTTAAAATGGCCATTTAAGGAAAGAATTACTATGTTACATTTTGCCTGTTTGTCATTCACATTTCGTTTTCGCAAATGTATTTTTCAGTTTATGGATGTGTACTCTGGATATGATTTTCGGGATACTATAAATTAAGACAGTTTGATAAACTTAATTTGTGAACATAACATATGTGTACATAAGTAGAGTACTCAAATTTGATAAGCGATTTTTTAGGAGGATTGCTAGAATTAACTTTACGAACACCACAAATTTTTTGTTGGTTTCAGTACCCTTTTTAACTCAATGGCTTCCATAGTTTAAGGAGTTCCTTTGTTGATTTATTATTTGAAAACAATACTCAAGAAAAATATTTCTCAAACATTCGTATTGATCAATCATCTATATGTGTATCTTGGTTATAAAGGGGCCAATGTCCGAATTCACTGATTTTGAGTTGTGATCACAAATCATTTCAAGGTAATTTAAAAAAATTACAAAAACTGACGATTTCCTCTTGTTAATGCATTACAATAAAATGAATACATTGTAAAGTATTTTGTGCCCTATATTAATAATTTAAAAAATAAAAATTATTAAATAGGAGTTTCAAAAGCTTGCAAAATGAACATTGGCCCTTCTACATGGATATGCATACTATATTTCTGATCACATGACACGCGCATGTGATTTCTATCACATGGCGCGTTAAAATGGCCTCATTTGTATTTATTAATGGAAGCAGCTCGATCAAAGAACACGAGATTCAAATATAGCGATGAGAAATTAAATTTTCTGCTTTTTCGATTCCGGAACTATCAATATGCGGCGAGTCCCCCAACCTCGATCAAAATATTTAATGCCATCCAGACTCATCATTAAAATCTCCTTCAACTCGAAATTTATCCCGGCCAAGAAAAGAGCTCTCTCGTATCGAAATCTCAACCTCCGCTACTGCATCAACTCTCAAAGGATACAAAAGGACCCCGAAAAATCGCCCTCGCCAGATTACTCCCATAAACAGAGATTACTCTTTGAAATCTAAATCGAGCTCCTCGCTAATAAAAGGCCATCTCGGGCGACATTAAGCGGATGAAAAGCGTATTTTCAGCTCGTTGTGTTGTAGCTGCATCCCCTTATCGGGGGACGGGCGTGTCCTAGCACATTATCGGAAGATTAGAGGTCAAATTAAACCGGAGGTTTCGTGTAATAAATTCGCGGTGCCGTTGACCCACTGATTTTCGAAAAGTGAAGCGATAAAGGTGAACTTTCCAGGTTTCTTTGTTGCCTTCTTTTTTAAGTGGTTGAAGGATAGCTTCGTGGTTCTCTTGAATAATGGATGCTGTGGATAAGATTTTGAGGGTATGTGTTTTTCTTTTCTTTTCGTTCCATGTGGAGGTGGATGATGCTGGTTTTTTTCCCGCTTATATTGAGATGGGGATGGGGTGGGTTGATTTGAAGGGGATTGTAGGCAATTAACTGTACAAATGTAGGTGTAGCAGTACTGTCTTAAAACATGGGCAGTTAGTTTCCCATGGTTCCCACAGTTTATGAGACCCTTGAATACAAGAAATTCTTCAGTAGGTTTTATGAGACCCTTGAATACAAGAAATTCTTCAGTAGGTTTATGAGACCCTTGAATACAATAAATTCTTCAGTAGGTTTATGAGACCCTTGAATACAAGAAATTCTTCAGTAGGTTTATGAGACCCTTGAATACAAGGTATTCTTCAGTAGGTTTATGAGACCCTTGAATACAAGAAATTCTTCAGTAGGATTATGAGACCCTTGAATGCAAGAAATTCTTCAGTAGGTTTATGAGACCCTTGAATACAAGAAATTCTTCAGTAGGTTTTATGAGACCCTTGAATACAAGAAATTCTTCAGTAGGTTTTATGAGACCCTTGAATACAATAAATTCTTCAGTAGGTTTATGAGACCCTTGAATACAAGAAATTCTTCAGTAAGTTTATGAGACCCTTGAATACAAGAAATTCTTCAGTAGGATTATGAGACCCTTGAATGCAAGAAATTCTTCAGTAGGTTTATGAGACCCTTGAATACAAGAAATTCTTCAGTAGGTTTATGAGACCCTTGAATACAAGAAATTCTTCAGTAGGTTTTATGAGACCCTTGAATACAATAAATTCTTCAGTAGGTTTATGAGACCCTTGAATACAAGAAATTCTTCAGTAAGTTTATGAGACCCTTGAATACAAGAAATTCTTCAGTAAGTTTATGAGACCCTTGAATACAAGAAATTCTTCAGTAGGTTTATGAGACCCTTGAATACAATAAATTCTTCAGTAGGTTTATGAGACCCTTGAATACAAGAAATTCTTCAGTAGGTTTATGAGACCCTTGAATACAAGGTATTCTTCAGTAGGTTTATGAGACCCTTGAATACTAGAAATTCTTCAGTAGGATTATGAGACCCTTGAATACAAGAAATTCTTCAGTAGGCTGGGTTCGATTCCTCTCAGGTTCTATTTGTCCTTAGATTTATTTTTCTCTTCTGTCAGTAAAGCTTCAAATTTGTGTGTGTACCCATTTAATTGACGTTGATTGGCGCTGCTTGACCTGGCATGGCCCTTGTGTCGTAAAACCATACAAACCCTCTTTTGGTTGGTTACAAAGGGCAATGAGTTACCTGGAAGATAGAGATCATCAGAGTAGGAAACAAAATGTAAGCATACTCTAAGATAGGTTCATATGTTCGAAAATATCGAATCAATGAGTGGGATGCAATTAACGTGAACGCTCAGACACTAACTGTGGTAACCTGACTGAGTAGTGTTTTTTTTTCTGCCCTACGCTCTATTGGAAATAAAAATTGATACTACTAAGAAGTAAATACTGATTTATACTTTTAATTAATATGTTTCATTTAGAGATTAAAAAAATAAGAAAATTATGGTTTCGTTCATTTTAAACACGGCATTAAAGTTGAGTGACGAATCAAGATGTAAGCGCAATTATGAAATTAGTGCAGGTGCTATGCTGATCGACTCGTATTCAAAAAATTTGATTGATCTATCGTGCAGGTTTCATGTTTAAGTAGTATCGATTTTAAAGAAATTATCAATTCTGATTATTTTTGCAGCTTACATTTTTATGTCTGAATCAGGGGGTGCCGTGGTTCAGTAGGGTTTTCCTATACTGCACTAGCAACCTGCGATTTGTAGGCGGCACAAATACGTTGACCAAATACGAATCCTATAACGTATCCTAGGTAAATTTATCTGTTCTGTATGAATAAAATTTTCTTGTGTATATCCTTTACTGGGTGCTTTCTATGCAATTTTTGGCACAGCTTGACTAAATATGGCCCCTTGCGCCATAAAACCCAATCAACCTCTGAATCTGAGTTGTTGCCCCAGACTATTGCTAAGTCACAGATGTACAATTCTCTCAGCGGTTTCGTTGGTAGCGAAACAAGTTCTGTTCATTAATTCCGTTTACAGATGTGGTATTGGGGTCGGGATCTGAAATTATGTGTCGCTGATTAGTTATCAACCCATGGCAAATGTAACCTCTCCTAATCTCTCTTCGATATTTATCTTCATTGCTTCTACTTTTCAATGTGATAACATGCTCTGCTTTTCAATCATCTAAAGAACCATAAATATTTAGACATATACAAAGGGATTAAAAATAACGTTAACCATGACTAAAATTTTCTGAAGGTAATGTTTTTAATCAATAAATGTCAAGATATTATCTCAATAAAAAAAAACTTCTGCTGTTCTTGAAAGCATTCCACTATTTTACTTCTTTGCTTGGAGCAAACGTAAATTTATTTTAGCATTTATACAACGAAAGGGATCATTCTACCATAAAAAAATATCGTTATTGTGCAATAGAAATTTATTTTATAATATATATGAATGTTGAATAAAATTTGGAAAATAATTGCAAATGCAGAATACTTATTTTGAAATGAAATTCTTTACTGTTTTGGTTTTATTTCATCGTTTGTTTCATCTGACAGTTCACGTTAAAATACTCTCGAAGAATAAAATCTTTCGCACATGATTTTACTTTTAGAAAATAAAATTGTCTCATTTACGCTTCACGAGATTATCTATCTGTCTGCTGTATAACCAAGAAAACTTGACCCAAAATATAGAACCACTGCTTCACTTTACACCTAAATAGGTGATAACAATACATGATCCCACATGTAACTCCATTTACCTCCCGTGATTGTCTCGGCGAGGTATTACCGTCAGATAATAACGAGATATCTCGTCATTACCAAAACTGACCAGATATTGATGGACGAGATATCTCGTCATTACCAAAACTGACCAGATCTTGATGGACAAGATATCTCGTCATTACCAAAACTGACCAGATCTTGATGGACGAGATATCTCGTCATTACCAAAACTGACCAGATCTTGATGGACGAGATATATCGTCGTTACCAAAACAAACAAGATCCTGATGGACGTGATATCTCGTCATTAGAAAAAACTGACTAGATTAAGATTTGACCAGATCTTATCATCATCAAAAAATCGGCAAAATATTGACTAGATGTTTCGTCATTATCAAAATTGGTTAGTACGAGATATGATTTACGAGCTATCTTGTCGAAACCACTTTAAGAGTTAATTAAAGTAGCGACTTCATTTTCATGTGCTAACCTTTTATACAACAATAAGAAAAATACAAAGACTAAATAAACATTTGTGAGAGTGATCTTCTCTTTTAGTGGATTGGTCGTTTTGGGATGCTTTGATTTTTCCTTATTTTCATTAAAAAAACTTTTTTCCAATTTATTTCTAAAAAATTGAAAATATTAATATGAATCTCAAGAAATATTTATCTATGATCAATTACATCAATCTTTTCAATCAATTATGCATTTGTTTTTCTCCTGGAATATTGGGATGGGTTTTACTTCGCATTCCGACATCTACTCTAAAATTATACTCGAATAATATTAAAATCGAAAGACAAATATGATTTAACCCCTTTGGAAGTATTCGATATATCACCCGCTAAAGCAGCCTTAAACATACTGATATTCCATTGCAAACTTTAATTTACACCTACGTTAATTTCAAAATTTAATTTGTTTTCGCAAAGTGCAAGATTACTTTCAATACGTTTCGTGCAACATACACTTTCTCTTGCATGCCTCATTTTCCTTTCCACCTAATGAGTTTATCTCAAGATAACTTTACATCGCCACATCTAATGGCCGAATAGGAAAGTTGCCCTCCCGAAGACCCACGTGATTAATTTCTGAATGGCCATACTTCTCGAAACCAAACTCCCTTTCTAGTATGAGGTCAAATAATTAAAACCTTGTTCGATTGAGCTATTCGTATCTTTTGTTATCTTGAACGCTAATTCCTCCCGTGTGAGTCCTGGAAATATTAAATTTTTTCTTCTATTCCATTGTTTGGTGCCATGATACGAAACAGCGAAATGAGGTTCAATTTGTTCTGATCTGATGTTTCTCAAGAGAGTTGTTTTCTTTTCGTTTTTAACATTATTCTAATTAACGTTAATTGCCTCCTTCAGATACAAATGTTTTTAATGGAACGGGTGCCGTTTTTGATCAATGTATTGCCCCAATTATTCTGCTATTCTATAGTTTGAAAGTTAACTGGGTGCTTTTGAAAAACTTGGTATGGATTTGTTTTTATTGCTTCTCTGATAAGGATGTGTGTGAATAGTTTAAATTTGTGTCAAAATTTGCATATGTAAATTCATACCCGTCATATTTTCCGTATTTTCCTTCATGATTTACCAGCTGAATAACCCGGTGTTGCTCGGGTTTCAAATATGACCGCGACAGCTAAAATATGACCGAGACATTTCCCTGTGTTAACTCCAATACACAAACCCTGTAGAATGTGTTTCCTTGTCCATGTCCATTCATTGTAGGAAAACAAACTTTATATTTTAAAATTGGGGCTTCGAGGGGCAATTTTCATGGCTGCAGATTGGTCTGAAGACAGGGGAAAAAACAGCCTGTGTTTTCCACAGTGTTCAAAAGTATTAGTGTACCAAATAAGATATGTGGATTGGTTAAACTGTGTAGATTTGTTTTGAGAATATACACACACACATCCTTTTATTTTATGTATGTAGATTTTTAAATGCATTTGAAATTCCAAATTGAAACGTTGAAATTAGCATCAAGCTTTTACTTTGTTATGCAAGTTGTAAATTTAAACTTATTGTAATATTTATTACATTTCTAATTTAATACAACATTTTTTATCTTTAATATGGGAATATTTCTTTTTGACCCCTGCCTATGATAGTAATTATTTAATCTCTGAATAATGTTTATTTTTAAAAATTTGATTTCATTAAAAACTAATTACATATACTGTAATCTAAATCTTAGAATATTTAAGCAACTGTGCACAACCAACTGATGAAGAAATGTATTTCTCATATTATGTTCTAGATTATAGAATAGTTTATCACGCTTTTAGAAATTATTAGTCTGATTGCATCATCATTAAAATTGATTATTTGAAACTTTTCAATTTCAACACTTCGTTTTATAATTTGGTCATTTATAGTTAAAGAAATACTACTTTTAAAAAATATAAAAATATTTTTTTTAATTTTACTTAACCTGCTTTAATAAAAAATATGCAAACGGAAAAACCTATTTTTGTTATAATTTGTTTAGCAACTATTAAGTACATTAATTGTGTATACGTGTGTTTTAATTAATCGAGAGAGAATTAAAACAATTAAAACTATAAATTATTTTTCCTGAAGAAAGGAAAAAATTACGTATAGTTTTAATTACATTTTTTGTTTTTATAATTTCAAACAATCTTTAAAACTTTTACTGGTTGGTTTAAAGATTTACAATTTTTTAAAGGTTACTGTATTGATTTTTAATTTTAAAAAATGTATGTCATTCTAGGGGAATTCATCTTAAGAGAGTTTATTGGTGTTTCTAAATATTCGTTTGCCAACTCTTTGTATCATTCTTTCATTTGCCATAAATGAAAAGGTTTGTCTTTTCGGGGCCATATTTGTTATTTGTATTCATTTAGTTTAAGTGCCCAAAAATTGTCGCGAAATGTCAAATCGCAAAGGTAAAAAAGGAAGCAAGATTATTAATGCATTTTGTTTTTTAGAGGCGCTTGATAAGCAATTGATTGAACAAAAATCATTTCCCTTACTTTAGTTGCTGAACGAAAACTTATGTGATCCAAATTAGGTTTACCTGATAATTTGAAATACCAGGTTAATTTAAAATACAAGGTTAACTTAAAATGAAAGGTTATAGCTGAAAAAAAGAAAGACCGCAATGATTAAATATTTCATGTAAACAAGTATTGCTTGAAAATGCAGCAGCTGCTGAAAAAGTTTACAACGCCTGTCACAATTTTATAATAACCTGTAACGACAGGGGTGTTCTGTCAGTACCAGGTACATTAATAAGATGCCGCGAGGTGAAATATCTTGTTCTGTTTTCTAGAAACTCGTAGATTTATTTTCCTGGTGAGATACTATCACTGTTAGAACCTTACCCAACTGTTTTTCGCTGCATGTAGTTTTAATTGAAAAACACATCCTCTTTTACCCACTTTCTTTTTTGTGATGGTGTCTGTAAAATTCGTTCTGGTTTGGATCGAACCTGTCGTGTGTGGTCTTAGACTCGGGCTTCTATTATTTTACTTTTTTCGCTCATCCTTTAGCGTGTTTCCAATTGACAGAAATAGTAGTTGTAAAACTTCAAACGCCTCTGAGTTCTGTTAATAGACAGCTAAAAACTCCAAGCCTGGACGTGATTATAGAGATAATGTGTGGTGTCGAGTAAAAACCAGTTCTGGTGTTTGGAAATTAGCGAAAGAATTTTTATACTGAGTTATTGAAGGAAATGAATTGCATCAATTTGGCAGTTTTATGAAAATTTATGAATTTTGTTTTTAATCTTCTATGGTTGTTCTGTCGATCAAGGTTGAGGTTCTATTAAGCCAGTTTTCATCTCTTTTGTATGTGTAATCGAAAAAATGTTTGGAAATATTATTTTAGAGAACATTTTGTATAGCGTGTCGTTTTCCCAAATATTTATTCGTAAACAACTATGAAATGTTTCTAATTTCTACGGTTGCATACAATAGACTACAGAATTACGGGCAGCATAAGTAAGACAGCGGAAAGTTGTACTATAACTTATGAGTTTTTAAAACCTGATTTGTGAAAGAAAGTCTATTTTTTTCTAACTTGAATCTATTAGCTTTAATTTAGTTTCTACCTTTCGTTACTTTATTGAAATTGGCTTAGAAATGGAAGGAGGTCAGTGTCTCGTAAGAAGTTTCTGTTACTTGATTTCAATCTCATATATATTCAACTAGCCCAGAAAGTAAAAACCTATACGAGTTAATTTTCTTTGAAAAACAAACACTACGCTAATAATAATTTGACTAAAAGCTTATTGGGTGAAGACTTATCACCTTATGAGAGGGTTTTTCATTCACCAAAACTACTGGTAAATAAAAAATACTTCTGATTAAGAACTCATTAAATTTATCGTCTTTTCAGCGATGTTTATTAACATACATGATTATGAAATAGATAACCAAAAACACTTGCGCCGACAACTTTAAAATAAGTTCAAGATCTTACTCATGACAACAGGGTTATGTGACGTTATGTTTCACTCAATGATTACGAAGAGAACTAGATTAAGCTGGACGATGTGCTCGTGGAGAAAATTTATCTCATTTTTCAGAATGCAATAATCTTGCTGTCACAACTTAATTAAAATGGTTAGGTGCGTAGACAGAAGGTATCACCCACCCCGAAAGTATTGCATACTTATTTTTATCTCCTCGTAAACTAAGTGCTACAACTATCTGGAATTCTTTTGAGATATTTCGATAAAATAAAGACTGCTAAATTTATTAACAATTTAAAAAGTAATCAACTACGAAGTATCAAGCTATGAAAATTATAAATTTTTGTACTGACACAACTAACTATATCATTATTCCATATCTACGTATCGTTTAAAAGCTTCACGTGACAGAACAAAATAAAAAAATGAATTTCGATAAAAAAAAAAATTGAATAATTAATTAGTAATGCTATTTAATTATTATAAATATTTAAATCAAGATGTGTCGCGCTCAATACTTATTGTACTTTTCTAGTAAATGTGATCATATATAAGATATAATGATTTTATAGGTAATTTTGTTTCTAAATTTAATAAGCTGCATCTTCGTTTGGCAAAGAAATTTTGCTTTCCACTCTGTGGGACCCCTTCGAAATGAAATTCTGGTAACGCTTCTTGATTATGCAATGCAATTTATTGAACGACGAAGCGCTCAATAATTAATACATAGTTTAAGAATATTAACTACGCATCCCTCTGTAGAATTGTAATCTTCCTCTGATCTTAAACTGCTTAGTTTAGGTCGGTACACAGCATCGATAATCTTTTATACTGTGAGAGAAATTCCTCTTACGATTCAAAATACTTCCTCGGAGGCATTGAATATTCCCAATTCCATACGCTGCTTGCGAAGAACGTAACGAGCACGTCTTCATTGTCATTTCGATTCCAGTCGGAGCGAAACAATCGAAAGTAGAAGATAGTTTTCTTAGAAATCGATCGATTAAAAGCAATTAGTGCGCCGAATCTCAAAAGGAAACGCAATGAGATTAGTATCTGCATTTGAGACTTTAATTGCGGAAGGTTTAAGACAGACGCTTTTCCAATGCAAGCCAGAAGGCAGTATGCGTTCGTTGTTAGGAACGTTCTCATTGAACTGTTCGGATTGTAACTTCAGGTACAGTGAATTGGATTCTAATTGAAATGTTGGTACTGATCTTTTCTTCGGAAATAGAAATGAGTAGACTGCGAAAATGCTTTAGTCGTAAAAATAACAATTTAATTTCAGGATATTTTCGGTTATACGTTTTCGGTCTAATTCACAGTAACACACATGTGCAGACGATTTTCGAATTTGTGCTTGCAAATATTAAAGAAATAAAAATTTTATATAATAGTCTTTGCAAACATACTCGAATTTCTTATACATGTATATTGCCGTTTTGTTTAATATTTCAATTTTTAACCTAAGTGCCTGGTTTGAATGTTCTTTTACTAATGCCTTACGATAATTTAATAGCATTTCTCATTTTTAGCATTACAAGATAATATTTAAAAATACCTTTATGTTACAGTGTTCACGTCACACCTCTCGTTTATACCTTACCACAAATTCTATGCACAACCTAGACGAACAAACATCCATGCCTTGCACTGGATTAGAACCAGGAACCTTTCTATCCAGAAGACAGCAACCAGATTGGTTGCTGACTTCAGTAGAAATGTGAAACATATTGTGTGTGTTTGCCATTTTGTATAGTTTTTAACAAGTTTCAGTAGTTTATATATATATATATATATATATATATATATATATATATAAATTGACGAAGAAACACCAAAAACTGTTCTATTATGGACCTAACACTGTTATGTATCGAAGTATAAAATTGTTTTGTTATGATATCGAATTATACTTTATTGCTGCCTGGGCGGGGCTTTCCTTTCGCCGTATGTAAACCAGACCTTGAAATAGATTTTTTAATACAGGTTCACCTTGTGCACCTAACTTTTTAAATTAGGTGCACAGATTATATTTTAGGTACACATTAAAAAAAACGAAATGTAAGAGTATATAATGTAAACTACTTTATTTTAGTTGGGTATGTTTATATAGGTTCGTAGTAGATATTAAATAAAAATATTTAAAAATCGAAATTCTCCCTTCTCCGACGTACGGCGGTAGCGACAGTCACTTGAACTGAGCCATCAGGAAAATGTTTCGATCATCGGAAAGTTCTGTTGGCAGTGACACAGGTAAACCTTCCTCCTGTATAAACCCGTTACGGCCCAGCTATTTTGTTTTCGCATAGTGTGTCATTAGGAATTTTAATTACGTTCCTTTAGAGAGAGAGAGAGAGAGAGAGAGGTTGATACTAATATTTCGTTCAAACATCAAAATAAGATAAAACACGTTCCCTCCCTTCCCTTTTTTTAACGTTAGGTGCATTGCGTGCACCTAGCGGGAAAAAATTAAGGTGCACAATTTTATTTTTATGTGCACCTGTGCACCCAGGTATTTCGAGCCCTGATGTAAACAACTAAGTGAATTTACAAAATTACACTCTTGGGTCTTTTGCTTTTATTTGATGTTATCCCATTGCTGTAATTTGAATACACTTTAAAATTATGTTTAAAGGCAATTTTAAAAAAAATACAATTGAGCCTTGATTAACTGAGGACCAAGGCCTTGATTATCTGATTTACCAGAAACTCGGAAATTATGGACATAGTAACAAAAAACGAAATGCCAATGCGAAACAGAAAAATGTACTGTCATTATATGTTACTACTAATGCTAATGAAAAATTCAGAAAGTAGATAATAAGAATAATCTGTTCTCGGATTTGTATCACAGTGTGCATTTATTGTGACAATTTTACAATTAATTTGGAAGTAAGTTACGTACCTTTTAAACGCTCTTGGAAAAATACTATGTTTCTATTAGATTTGCATTTTTTTTTCACACTTTTGAAGCGTTTTTTTTTTTTTTTTTTTGTTCTTAAACGTGTTATTGTGCTTTTAAACGTTCTTGTTGCCAATCTGATGTTTTAAATCTATTTTATTGAATTTTATTGTCTTGGTTTTGGTGCAGCTTATCCGTTTTTGGATTGTGCGCCATAAAGCCCAAACCCACCTTCTTTCGGCCAAACCAGTCAAAGAAAAGATGCGCTCAGTCGTGCTTGAAGCTTTATTTAAAGCTTTGAAATCATTCGGTATCAATTCGGCTTGGTTTGGGATAAACAAAGTTCTATATATTTTTTTCACTGTCGAATGAAGGGTTTGCTGCTAAAAGGATCAATTCGGCTTGGAGTTCGGATAATCAAAGTTCTATATATTTTTTTCACTGTCGAATGAAGGGTTTGCTGCTAAAAGGGAGGTAGCTATATCCTGGGTTAGTTTGGAGTTGCATGTACTATCTTGTGGTAAAAAAAAAACTCTTACCCTTTCGTTTGGTACATGAAAGATATAGCTCCAATCTTTAGTTAAGAACAATTAAAGAACTTTGTCAAAAGGAATATTTTTACACAGTTTATAATTTTGAAATTTCAAACGTTTTTACGGTTTTCCAAGAGCTTCCTACTATTTGCTACAAACCTTCAAATGTCGTAAAATTTTGCCGCTCTAGGATGCGCCTACATACGATTTTAAGTTAAAACACTAGGTGAAGCGGTATTAATTAATCCTGACTCTTAGTGTACAATACCAACAACTGTTCCACATCTACTAAAAATAATTTATCAGTTTTTTAAAAAATAATACAATTACTATCATCCGGTACCTGCAATGTCTGTCGAAGAAACCCTTTGAAATCGAAAAGGTCCAAGACGGCCCATCATCTTCTTGAAACAGTGAAAGAAGAATCACGTTATGTTTGAAGAAAAAACCACGAAGAACGAAAGAAAAAGAACAACGCTATTGTGAGAGATGTCTCGGCTTAATAGAGATTAGTGCTATACGACATAATAGGCCTCAACTTATCCCAAGGTCAAGAGGTTAAAAACGAGTTAGGTGCCTTGGGAACGGAAACGTTGGAATTCTCTCTGCATCCGATGCCGCTTACATCGCAGAAGAGTGAAGGCTTCCCATTTGACTTGCTCTTTTTGACGGAATTTCCCTCGTGAATTGAAATTTAGAGGAACGGAAGAGACTATTGACTTCGCCTTTTATAGTTTAAAATCAGCAACAAAAAGTCAGAATTTTGATTACTTTGGTGTGAAAAATGAGATTTCGAATCACGACGCACGATTTTTCTTGGGTGATGCCGTCGATGTTTACTTCCGTACCCATTAGACATTCCAATGTGGTTTTAACTCGTTTAAGTTTCAGAAGCACGTTTCACTCACTGGCTTCTTTTGTTAGGAGAGTATCCCGGTGTGTTTTCTTTTTGCCAAACAACATATTTAAACCTATTGTCCCTTTTTTAAACAGTATCGCCGCCTCTTTTTGAACTTCTCCATTTTCTTTCTGGATTTGATTGGGGAAAATCTTATTAAATTTTTGCGTAGAAAAGAGTTTTTAAATACTATATAATATTTTTATCAATTTATATCCGTCTCTTTTCTTGTGAACATCCTATCATATGCAAAAATATATCTGACTATTTGTATGTTGTGCAATATACTCTAATCTTTTATTTACTAATTTCATATTCTTGATAAAGCTTTTGAATTTTTATTATTATTTCGACTACTTTAAAATTTTAATGTGACATTGAATTAGTTTTGTACATATTTTTAACCTTTTTGTACCTGTTCTTGTTTTAAGCCTTCTGTATCTTAAAATATCTACAACTATCCAACTATTATGTGGAGGGAAAAGTGCATTATGAGTAGACTATGAAGAAAGGTACTCAAAGTATTACTCATTTTAACATGAGACGCAACAGAGATGACGTTCAATTCCACGTTACCTCAAGAACTTCATGAATTTGGGATTCGAATTTGTTGGATTTCGGTTTGTTGCTCAACGGTCACCTTTTACTAAGCGAGGACTAAAAGAACTTCGAGGAAGCTCATAGCTACGGATAAATCTTGTTGCAATTTTTATAAGTATTCGAAATGTCTTCGGTTTTTCTTTTGTGACCGATGACTTCATCGGATTACATCGAAGAGCTTACCACATTGGGCCATTGTACTTTTTCGGACAACTTTTTTCGCAATTCCATGTTCCTTTGTGTAGATCACACACAACCTCCCCCACACGTTTTGGCGTCTGCTGCTCCCCAGACGAGGAAGGACATGAAAAATCGGTGATCATCGCTATTTTTTCCCAATCTCGGTATCATCGATCACGGTTACCTGAGCGACGCAACTACAGATACCAGTCATTGTTGCAATAGAAACCTACCAACAAAGGAATTGCTCACAAGTCATTTGGTAATTGGTCACCGCGGGCGATGTATTTAGTCGTCTTCCACGACTCTTTTTTTTTTCAAACATTTTTTTTTCTTCTTGTGTGTGTATGTGAAAGCACGTTGACGATTGATCCGACACGGTCTGTTGATCTCGCTGGGTAGTTTTTCTTGTGGTCTTCACTCTCTCGCTGGTATTTTAACCTCTATTAAAATGTGAATACATGAATACTGAGGGAAAAGGACGCGAAAACTTGAAGACGTTTTCGAAATACTGAGTTGACTCGGGTCTGTGCTGTAACGGATCACCCATACTATGGGCAATTGAGCGTGAAATTGCATTGGAAAATGCGCGTTCACGATAAATTTGCTTCCCAGGAGTTCTGTTTTAGTTCGTTTAAGAGATACCCATCAAAGATTAGAGATTATTGCGCCGTTTCAACCATGTGTGGTCGAATTTCATGCTTATGACTATGTAGTTTGTCTGCGTAAAAAATATCTATCATAAGTTATTACAATATAAGCACATAAACTTTGTAATTAAATAACATGATTTGTTTATTGCTGGAATCTGGCTGAAACCAACTTGAATCTGATTTTTAAAAAAAACAATGCCGTACGATATTTATAGAAGCATTCTATGTTTATGTAAATGTGCATAGTTCAGCCTTTTTCATTTTAGTTCAATGATCCCTTTATCAAAACGTAAATCTCAGCGGCTCTTTAGAAAAATACTGCAATTGAATAAATTGCTTTCTACTAAATTAAATACTTAAATTAATTTCTTATTTCTTCAAGGAAGTGCTGAAATGCATTGCATTGTAATTGTATATATGTCATTGTAATTAAATAAAGTCATTTTAATTAATAAGACAGCAGAAAAAAAGTCGAAACTAATGAAAGAAACTGACATTCAACACCTGATACTCAAAATTCTAATTCGTTCTAACGACGAAATCTTTTCAGATGTAGTAACAGTGAACATTCGTGCTCAAAAATAGATACAAAGAAATAATTATTGATTTGGTTCTTAACTAAATTCGAAATACATCATTCCTCTGTCAAGTCAAATCACCTTCAGTAGTTTTTTAGGGCTACAACTTCGACGTTGTCCCGACAGTGATCCCAATCAAAGACATTGGTTTCATAACCAACTAACACAACCTTTTATGAAATATTCTAAACTGCAAAGTGTATTCAGGTATTTTACTTGATTTTATGTCACTGAACATTTAGTATAATCTCGAGAAACAGGTTATCAATGCAGACAGATTATGAAAACCTTTGGTTTGATTTATTTTTTATATGGGACTGTCATTCCTATTGTACGTGTACCATTTTGAGACATGGAGTTGACTAGAATTTGATTTATCTTACTACTTACGTGTAATTAATGCCGATGATGTTTATTTAATAGTAACCATAAACCATTCCATAAACATAACATTGTCTGTAAGTTGTAAATTGTACATAAGGCATGATGGGGGGGGGCTCTAAACACACTTAACCCCAAATGTGTTTGAAGTTTATTTTCTCAGAGATAAAGTATTTTTTGTGTACCTGTTCTAACAGGGTGTATACATACACTATCCTACAATAAGGGAAAGAATGCATGCTTTAATAGGGGGATGGCCCCCAAGTGCTGCAATTACACTAGCAACCCTTCTGGGCTTACTTTCAACAAGGTTTTGATACACTGCTATGGGTATTTCAGACCATTCCTGACGCAAGAATGTCGCCAGCTCAGCTGTACATTTCGGACGTGGTTCCCTGGTCCGTAACGTAAGCGTCGCTCTAACTCGTCCCACAGATGTTCTATGGGGTTTAGGTTGGAACTCTGAGCATGTCAGGGAAGACGTTTTACATCCATATCTTGATACCACTGCTTTACAGAGGCTGTAACGTGACATGGAGCGTTGTCGTCCTGGAAGTAACATTCGTCCATTCCATAAAATCGCCCGAGCTTAGGAAGAACCTGATTGTCCAAAATGTTCACGTAAGCGTCAGCTTTCAATTGACCAGGAACAACATGCAATGATCCCAGGCCATACCACGAAAAACACCCCCAAACAAGTAGTCGGATTTTATGCAAATCCTCTGGCGTCCGGTCCATTATTGGAGGGTATTGTATGTAGGTAGGTAGTTGAATTGACGTCACACTTGAGCAATAAGCTATTGACAACGATCCTGTTAGAAACATAGCAAACCCAAAGAGTGCTCCCTCACAAATAACCACCTGTTCGCCCTCTGTAGTTCCGAAGACCGAAGAGGTCAGTGGTCTGGAATTAAAAATGTATTATGATGTGCAGAGTAGATTTCGCTGTGTATCTGTGACGGTTTACTGTCTGGAAAAATGGGCGATATGTATTAATATATTATACTTGAGTGCAGACTTGACGAGGTGACCAAAACGTTATTGGTGTTTTGGACCGACTCATGGCCAATTACGTTGAACCCTGGCAGCAGGGTTGTAATGTTTGAAGAACAGAAAATCCAACGCCAAACGTTAGGCTCTTTCAATTTCAGCATGTTTAAGCGTGAGAGAATGCAAAAGAATCGCATGCATCAAATACCCGAATATCATTTTATTAAATATGTTTTCTACTATACGACCTGATCTCTTCAATTCAATCTCGTAACGAGGAAGCTTATGGCATACGATAGCGCTTTTGGAATTAATGATATTTTTTTAATGTATAAAATAATCAAAAAGTAAAAGTTAGTTATAACTTTTCAATTTTTAAAACTCTGTATTGTTTAAAAATTCTAAATTTATAAGTGTTAATATTTCTAATACAGGTTTCTGTAATATTTAGCTGATTTCGGTGCACTTCCTACGGAACGGAATTTTCTTTCCTTGAATAAAATTCAGAATTACGGTTCTATAACATTTGTGAATTAACAATAAATTTCCTGAATTAGATTTTTGAATATAAGAAATTCTGAGGGATCAATTTCAGGAAATTTTCGAAAGATTCGCGTTGAGAACTGAATGCAGTAATTTTTATGGGTTTTTTTCTGGTACTAAGGCCCGGTGCACACATCCGGTTTTGCAACGTGCGGCACCGAAGCCCAACTATGCACACATAACCGTGAAATGACGCATGAACTCATTTCGCGTCATTTGCGATAGATATTCTATCGAAGAAAACGTGTTTATTTCGCTTACTTGGCGTAAAAAAAAAAGTATATTTTGAAACAAAATAGACTTTACTGGATACGACCATCTTTTAATTATTATTTATGTTCCATTTATTTATGAAAACAAGATACTTGAGACCGGAGAAGCGTGTGCGGCGAGCTGCGGCGCCGCAGGGAACTGCTGTACAAATTGCACGCAAGTTAGATGTGCGTCGCCGCAACGACGCCGGATGCATGCGTGCACTACTCCATTGGATCTAATGTATCTCAGACCGCACTTGCGTTGCCGCTGCGGCGCCGCGTTAAAAAACCGTATGTGTGCTCCGGGCCTAAGACATCAAAATGCAAAACACATTTCGATGTATAAGTAGGAAATCAGTGATCAGCGGTCGGTAAGTCAAATTCCACATTGATTAAACCTGTTTACATAAAGCTTCATACTCCCCAAAGATTGGCACACATTCGTTCGTCTAAATTTCAATCTATCCATGATTTTTAATTACGGAATTCTAATTTTAACCCACGTGCTCATGTGAGCACGTCACTGCTATAAATTAAGCTCTCTTGCGGCCTTGTATTTGTTTTAATTTGTCGAATTGTTTTCATTAGAAGGTCGGTGGTACAACAGTCATTCAAGTCCACTTGCGTTAAGTTGGTTCCGCTTGACCTTTGAATCGTGTCATGCCTCGTGCTGGTGGAGATACCGCCTTCTACATATAAATAATGTGTAAACATTACAGGTTAATGTATTTTTTAATGAAGGCAGATATTTCAGAAATTTCATTGTTTGTATTGGATAATGGCCTCAATTTGAGGCCCCCGAAAAGTCGGAACTGCCCAATACCGTAACCAAAATCCTATGTCGGAGGGGGCCCAAAGATGAAAATGGAATGTTTTTATGTGCAGTCGCGGGGTAATCTGTCGCAATCAGTGTGAATTTTAGCCTTAAAAATGAAAAACAACCTAAAAAGGGCCTTAAAATGCCCTGATTTTTCCTCTCCCTGAAGAATTGGTACCCCAATTACTGTAAAAGCATTCAAACCGACACATTTCTATTGATCTAAGTACACGAAGGACTATGGTGGTTGCTCCGTAAACATTCAAATCTTGTTTCCGGAAATTTACTTTTCACTTTGGCGTCGCTGTTGGAGGATTGATACGATACGTAAATATGCGTAATGAATATTGAGTCATGAATCTTCCTGTGTAGTAAAATAATAACATTAAGAATAAAATAATAACATTAAGAATAAAATAATAACATTGAGAATAAAATAATAACATTAAAAATAAAACAACATTAAGAATAAAACAATAACATTAAGAATAAAATAATAACATTCAGAATAAAACAATAACACATTAAGAGTAAAACAATAACATTAAGAATAAAACAATAACATTAAGAATAAAATAATATCATTAAAAATAAAATAATAACATTAAAAATAAAATAATAGTATTAAGAATAAAATAATAACATTAAGAATAAAATAATAACATTAAGAATAAAATAACTTGTTTTGATTGATGATTTAGGAAATGTTTCATGCATTTATAGCTATTTATTTATGGATATTATTTTAATCATCAACTGGAGGGGGGCTAGAACACTCATAGCCTCGCCGTCCTGACTCCGACCCTGGTACTGCCTCCACACCGTCCCTTAATTCCATGGAAAATATGAAAATTTGAAACCTGAAATAATTGCCAAGGGGCGATGTAGCGCCAAATGTGCCGTCCAGCGAGCAATGTGCTCTCGGAGCGCAAGGGATGATTAGAGTGACCGAATGTCGTGGGAAAGCATCCACCCACTTGAAGGGTCGATCCCTGGAGATCGCAGCAAAAGGGGTGGGGAGTGAAAAACAAGAAAGGTTGCTTTTTCGTTTTCTTCGCCTGTCCGTGGCTTCGGTGAAGCAGAACGACCCGCATGCGGCGCTACCACTTTATCAGCGAAATTTATTAAAAAATGACACGCCGCGTCTACTTGCATCTGCGTGTGTATGCGGAGTTCACCCGTATGGGAAGGATTCGTCTTCGCACGATTTGAGGAGTGTTTTCTGGTTACCCAATGCACTACTGGTCTGAAGGCACTTCGTGCGGAAATTTCGGAGTGCATTGGAATTTGTTCGAATGCTTCGTATTTATGAGAATGCTTTTAGTGCGCTCCAAGCTATACTGTAGTATCAACTAAAAGCATTGAGTAGGCGTGTTTTGTTTGAGATGAGACGATTGTCCTGCACGGAGCCTCATTTCTGCCTTCGTGAGCCCATCTAATATATATCTCTTTTCATCAAATATATATCTAATATATATCTCTATCGTCTTTTTTTTTTCGCGTTTTGGCATCATTGTACGATTGTTTGTTTACCACAAAGCTTCGCGCCTCAATTGAATTTATAGCGTTATCGGATGAAATTTTACTGAAAAAAAAATAATATTAGTCGAGCTGTTGCAGCTTACAAACAACATGCTGGGTATTCAATTTCTAAAGCAGCGCTCACATTTCGAGTCACAATTTGCTCAAGGTTTTCATTTGAATTCCAAATTGTTCGAGTTCTGATTCCAGAGATACTGTAAACCTTTTCTGTAGCACAACAAATTTATATTTGAAAAATATTTTTTTGTAATATATTTTGTTAACAATTCCTTCTTCTGGGACGCATGTTCTTATTGATGCGAGCGAAACGAGTAGGGTTCGCGCAGCGAACCAATGAGGATTGCAAAGCAATCCTCAGAGGTTGGCGAGCGTTAGCGAGCACGGGGCGGGCTCCCCTAGTAGTAGTAGGGGCGGGCTCCCATGGGTCACTTAAAATTGAATGAACTCAATTTCTGAAAGTTAGCCGACCCCAAGTGCTTTTTAATTGCTTATATCTATTGATAACAGCGTCGGTACCTACATTCGACACCTATTTAAATTAGATTAACACAAAATATAAGCATCAATATGCACATTTCATACCTCCTATGGCCTTGACAGTCAAATTAAATTCATCGTCCATCAAGACCTTCAGTTTCCTCTGATATAAATGAAGAATCAATCAATTTCAGAAAGTAATTGAAAATGTTTATTAGAAGTTTACATGCACATGTGGATTTATTCGTGTCATATTATTACTTCAATTAGTTTAGGAGGGTAATTATGGCTAAGTATAACCACTCAATATTCATGAATGTGAGAGTTCCCGATTGCTGTGGGCTGCTTTTAACTCAACCTTTTCTAACACCCATACCTGTCCTTATTTCAAGCATTAAAAATTTTGTACTTTTTACTAGTTACACATTCCTCCATTACGTATAATGAAGGAAACTACCTGATTTAAATGTTACCTTTAAGCTAGTTAAAATTGAAGTCATTTTCAAAAACTTGTATGATTGGTGTGCCTTGCGGCTCTGAGATAATTTTTTCTCCTGGAACTTGTAAGTTGGAACTCCTGTGACGGGACGGCTTTTTTACGCGGTACTTTTCAAAAATCGTCTGAAAACGATTGATACTTCAACGGCATTGTTACGGAAACGAATCCAATGAGAAAAGTTAGCACTCAATGGAAAGATGTTTGGTTGCTTGGATTTCATGACACACGGAGCCATATTTGCCAAGAACAAGACAAAGTCTAGTAAGTGGGCATACACACAAGGAAAGTTTTACTCAAGAGAAATACATTTCAACAGACCAGTAAGTTACAGGACCCGAACCTGCACCGCCTAGAATTCGCAGATTGCTAACCCAGTGTGCAAACCCTTTGAGCCATGTCTCTTGGTCAGAAGAATTAAAAGAAACTCGACTCAATCGCGTTTTGCCACTCATTAACGCCTAAATAACACTTGATAATTCGATAACATTGAGAAATAAAGAATTTCCCTCTTAGGCCCGGTGCACACATCTGTTTTTTCAACGAGCGGTGCCGCTGCCGCAACACAAGTGCGGTCTGATATACATTAGATCCAATGGAGCAGTGTACACATGTCGGGCTCGCATCAGAAGGGTTGTGGGTTCTGTCCTCGGCGGAGCCTACAAATCTGATGATTACGAGATCGGCGCTTCGACCTGGCTAAAGACCGTCGTGTTCACTAATGGTGACTGGGGCACGTTAAATAGGTCGTGGTCACAATGTCCCCCATGTTCCCATACTAAATCAATACCTCTGGGGGTACCTGATCAGGGGGTTATTGGCCTCTGATTGGGATCTAAATTACGATATGTGTGAGTGAATGGATGTATGAAAGGGACCTTCCTGTAAAACGGATGTGTCATGTATGTCGAGCAAAGTCGGACTTCCTCCCAATGGGGCTCAATAACATGGAAGGCGCACCCTCATCGCCTCTTGCCGTCTTCGACGGGCCTGGCACTCCCCTGGTCTGCCAGTGTAGGCATAAGAAACAACAAACAACACATGTCTCCAACGTCGCTGGGGCGACGCACGTCCAACTTGCGTGCAATTTGTACCGCAATTCCCCACGGCGCCGCACATGAGTCTCCGTTCTGAAATACCTTGTTTCCATAAACAAATGGAATATAAATAATAATTAATAAATAGTTGTATCCAGTAACGTCTATTTTGTGTGTTTCAAAATATACTTTTTTTACTCCAAGTAAGCGAAATAAACACGTTTTCTTCGATAGAATATTTATCGCAAATGGCCCCAAATGAGTTCGTGCGTCATTTCAAAGTTATGTGTGCATAGTTGGGCTTCGGTGCCGCAGTGGCGCCGCACGTTGCAAAACCGTATGTGCGCACCGGGCCTTAACGAGACCATTAAAGACGATCCATTGACGTTTCAGAAAAGTTGTATACATTAAAAAATATCGAATCCCCTTCATTATGCGCGGTACGAAACAAGTCTTTTGAAACATCAGGACTGCTGTGTACGCTGACCTACACCATAAATCAACTATTCGCCAAGAGAAGAAACTGAAACAAAATGAAGATGCGTAGAGAAATTGGCGGAATAAATTACGTAATACAAATAAAAAACGCGCCACTTATTCCAAGCAGAAACAATTACTTTTGCTTCCTTTCGCGAACTGCTTTAATTCAGTGTTGATGATGATAATGGAGCACACATTGTCCCGAAGGTGCCTTAATCTCCTTTATTGATAGTGGTGTTATTTGAAAATGGTATGCCTTGGTGTGTTACGATTTTAAAAGTTAAAACGGAGAAAAAGAGCGACATTTTTGAGAGGGAAATTTAATGTTGATGGTGGGATTATAGACTTTTTATGGGAAGTTTGTAATTAACTGTGATATTCGTAAGGGTTGGTATTCTGTCTGAAGGGTCCGAGTCTCAGGTAGTCTTTTGCCCGTGTGTAATGGAGACACCTCCGACTGGTCTGAAAAAGTTTTAGAGCTCCTTAAGATCGTAATCAATGCCCTTCAGTAGGCTGTTAGGGGTTTCTATTAGAGTGGGTTGGGGCGGGTCTTCATGTTCTGGAATTTTTACGAATATTTTTTATGAAGTCGTAAATGAGTTTGCTCTCAATTACTTCCGAGTTTTTATCGTTGAAGGATTTGGGGGAAATCACTGATAACTTTTATCTTGACTGGTTCGATGGTTTGTAGAAAGATATTCGGTTTATTTAAGGGACTGGGTTTATTTCTGTTGCGACAGGAGATGGAAGAGTGGCGAGATTAGGTGAGAGTGAGCTTTTCCCTCTCGGTGGTTTTAAGTAGTAATTCATTGCTTGTTTTCGAGAGGGGTAATCGGAAGGAGGAATTCTTCAATCGAGTTTTGTAGATTGGCGGTTTTGGGTTGGCTATTACAATTCGTCCTCAAGCTGGTTCTAAGAATCAAAATCTCAAATTTTGATTACTCGATGAGTTTTTCTATATTTCGTTGCTCTATCTTAAAGGAGTTTTTGTGCTTTGGGTAACTGCTCCTCAGATTTGGCTTGCGTATCTGACATCTTTTGTCTTCGGATAGGTCTTGGATACATTGGATAATATCCATCTTTTCTTCAGTGGGAATTTCTTTAGCGGCCGAAGCCATGCTTATGACGTCAGTTCTTTTGCTGGATAGAGACTGGTAAAGTCTTTTAAAATACTTTTGTGCTGATCTTCAAGAATACATTTCCTCTCTTAAGGGAATGTATTCTTGAAGCTGGCATCGAATGTGAATCGGAAAAAAATAGTGAACTGTTTTGATTCCCAAGATTCTAAACTGTTGTGGGGTCCTCAGTAGTCTAGTTGGAAGAGTAACGGGTTAGCAACTGGTGGATTGCGAGTTTGAAACTTGATCCAATCAAAGATCGTCGTGTACACAGGGGCTGGTGAACGTTAAATCTGTAGTGGCCTCAAATGTCCTCAAGTTGGCTTGTGGAAGTTTGGTAAGTGGGGTTCCAGCTCAGATGCGACTTCGTCATCTGATGGGTTCAAAATTAAAAATTGTTATTTCTTTCCCCTCACGAGGATCGCTTTCGGACAGTCGCTAGTAGCCCGTTATGCTGCTCCAGTGCGATATTAATTAACTACCTACCTAAGCTGTTGTGATGAATGTATTGGAAAAGACAAAAAACCCAAGCATAAGTTTTCGAGTAAAATATAAAAATCAGCACACATGTACAACAAAAGGAAATCATCAAACCTACCAAATGAAAAGGTATATGCACTCAGTCACAGCAAAATTGGAGTAGCTTTTTTGCTGTGACTGAGTCCTTTAGCTGAACAGACAAAATATGTAGCAATAATTATTATGGTAGGAAATAAAAATTCCTACCCATTTTTCTGCGAGGCATTATCGGACAAACTTGCTAGATACCTTTCTTCTTCAAAAACACGTATATTTTTTATGCCCTACGTACATTTTGTGTTCCACATTGTATCACTTAATCTCCTGGTTCATTCCTCTCAAACGTCCTTGAGGCCAGTGAAGTGGAAATAACACCTCTTTCCATCTTTATGATCAAAGGACAAATGCATTTTGCAATTTATTCTGTTCCACCGTGAAAATAACCCCATTTATATATTCGGCAACGAATCGCTCGACCACTTGTTTCGCATGATACGCCCAATCGGCGAGAAAAAAAAAACGTCGCCGTGTATAGTATACTAATAAATTGCACTAGAATCCACAGGTAAATGAACAAAGAGATATCTATCGAAGTAAACAAGAATTTAAAAAAATAAAGCACAGAGGTCAGAATGATCTGCCAATAAATTTCACCCACAGCCAATGACGCCTGAAGAATAAAAACTGAGGCGTATATGAACCGGCCTTAACCTTTGGCGCTGGATGGAATGTCATTTCAAAATGACCCCCCCAGAGCCGCTGACCGACCTTTGGTGAAGTCTTCTTTATTATTATTCTTTTAATGTTTTCTCTTCCCCTTCGAACTCGTCCGAGTAAAAGCTTCGAGTTCGATATTTGCGATTTCTTTCCCACCCCTTTGAAATTATAGCCTTGTTTTGACACGCCCTTATGCCCTTTTGCAGGAAAATTGTTTCACCGAAACACATTGATCTGTGTTTGAGCGTTGGTTTTTTGGAATGCAACAAACAACTGTTGGATTTATTTGTCGTTTTCTTATTCAGAACTCATGCGCAACCTGAAAGTTTTGCTAGAAAACTCAAATGATTTCGGATTTTTGTTTAATGCATCTGATTTAGGCCCAGTGCCCACATCCGGTTTTTTCAACGTGCGGCGCCGCTGCCGCTACGCAAGTGCGGTCTGAGATACATTAGATCCAATGGAGTAGTGCACACATGCATATGGCGCCGCTGCGGCGCCGCACGTCCAACTTGCGTGTAATTTGTACCGCAGTTCCCCACGGTGCCGCTGCTCGCCGCACGCGCTTCTCCGGTCTGAAGTACCTTGTTTTCAATAATAAATGGAACATAAATAATAATTAATAAATGCTTGTATCCAGTAACGTTTATTTTGTTTCAAAGGATACTTTTTTTACACCAAATAAGCGAAATAAACACGTTTTCTTCGATAGAATATTTATCGCAAATGGCGCGAAATGAGTACTTGCGTCATTTCAGGGTTATGTGTGCTTAGTTGGGCTTCGGTGCCGCAGCGGCGCCGCACGTTGCAAAACCGGATGTGTGCACCGGGCCTTAAAGGTGTTTTTGTACAACGCTATTTGGCGTTTTCAAATTTTTCAATTAAATATGTTGGCGTAGTTTTTATGTTTAGGCGCCATTTTGTTTTTGAATGATTTTTATATAAAACACAATTAAAATTATTTTTTTGCATCTATATATATAATTCTCTTACGTGGCACGCAAAAATGACGTTATTTGTAATCGCGTTTTGGCAACACTGTACGATTGTTTGTTTATCGCGAAGTCTCGCGCAGCGATTGAATTTATAGCGATATCGGATGAAATTTTATTGGAAAAAAAAAGAAAATTTTAATGAGCTGTTGCAGTTAGTTTATAATAGAAATCAAAGAAAGCGGAGGATCTTTTCAAGGCCATTTAAAAAACGGTCCTTTTCAGGGCCAACAATTATAGTTCAACAAGACGCTTGCACTACAACTTTCGGCAACAAACTCAATGAAAAAGTGTGGATCGTTTGGGTGCTGGGGAAATGTATGCAAACAACATGATGGGCATTCAATTTTTAAAGCAGCGCTCACATTTCGAGTCAAAATTTGCGCAAAGTTTTCATTTGAATTCTGATTTTAGAGATACTGTATATATTTTTTCTGCAATACAGCAAATTTAGATTTGAAAAGCATTTTTTGGTACCATATTTTGTAAACAATCCCTTCTGCTAGGATACATGTCTTCATTTAGGCGAGCGAAGCGAGCATAGGTTCGCGCAGCGAACCAATGAGGATTGCAAAGCAATCCTCCTGGGGTTGGCGAGCGTTAGCGAGCAGGGGGCGGGCCCCCTAGTACTGTTTATTCCATTAATGGCTGTTATGAGTTTGGAGTAGATGGCTCTAACATTCTGGGTAGACATGTCACCTTGGTGGCATGCTCTACTCGTCCAACCACACTTATTTAAACTGGTGCAGTGTCTCACGACGTTAGGCACGGGAGTGTGAATTGGTGTTAGTTAGTTAGTTTGGAGTAAATGTATAATGGGACATTTTTTTTTTCGTGAATGCTGATGTAAGTACGGTTACTGTCAAGTGTGAAAGGTACTGTGCGATGTGATATTTCTATCTGCCTTAAATTGATCGACAAGGTTCGATTAATCTAATGGATTTGTAATTTCAACAAGTTGGAGCAGCGTATCATACATTTCATGCAACCACGAGAAATCGATACGACAAATTTCCTGGTCGAATAAAATCTGGTGGTATTGATTTGCCCCTTCGTTTCCCTGATTTAACATATTTTTTCATATGGGGCTTCTTAAAGGAGTGAGTCTACGCTAACAAGCCGATATCTATGCAACAGCTTAAGCGAAAACATTCGGGAATAAATCGAACAAATCACCCCGGAAATGTGCTCAGACATAACGAAAAATATGGTCGAAAAAGCTTATATTTGCAGCTTGAACAGAGGCAGTCCTCCAAAACAAAAAATGGAGGCCTTACATAATAAAACTCACTAGATGCAAATGAATCTAGTTCCAAAAGAAACATCGAAGTATTTTTCACACAGGCTTCAAAAGCTCAAGTATACTTAGATCAGTGCTTCTTTATCATTCTGCGCCATGCCGAACCTCGATACTTCAAAGCATTCGATGACCCCCCCCCCCATCCCAATTATATATATTTTTTAATTATACTTTAAGGGTGCAAAAAAAAAAAAAAAACATTAGGGATTATAAAAGACGAGTAACTGAATTATAATATCGGTTATAATTGACAATATTTCGTAAAAATATGGCAAATTCAAATTAATCTTTGTTGATTTTTGGCCCTATTTCAACATACTCAAGAAATATATCCGTCAAGCTGTACTATATCTTATGTTAATGCGATCGTTAAAATTGGTGTGTTTGATTTCAGATGCTTTATTTAGCTTCTATCTAAAAAAATTTAATATCAAACTGATCCGAATTAAGAATTTACCGGCTTTAATGGACGAATGGACGCTGTTAGACGACTCAATTGTGAGCATACGCATAGCCAGAATTTCATTAGGGAGGAGCCTCAAAGTTTAGAAGGGCAGTCATGTTAAATGAATGAAGATGACATTAGAATTTAAAAAACTTTCCTGTTGTTATAATATTTCGTCTCCAGATTAATTTTAAAGGGGTTACTCGGTACTATACATAAAAAGTGACGCTCCTCAGTTTATCCGAATTCAGAAATGAATTTAAAATGGTTGTGTTCGGAAAGTGAAAATGACAAAATTAAGTAAATATACAAAACTTATTTCATATATCTCTGTCATTTTTGAAGCTTTGATACTTTTCTTATTTGAAATTTCTTCGTTAAAGTACCTGAATAAGTTAAATTTCATATTTATATAGTCTTGTAAAATAAGAGACACACACACACATTTTCTTAATGATAAGGAACCTTTTATTTCCAGTTCTTGAAAACTGAGCATCAAAAATGTTCAATTATGAACTCTTTAGAAAAAGCTTTTCCTATATGTTAATACTAATTTCATATTATCCATACTCAGACTCACCCAATGACATCAATACGAATGCTGCATATTCTTGTTCATTTCCCAATTATCCCTACTAAAATGTTCCCACTTTTCTCCTCTAAGACAGATTTTGAAGGGCGACGTGACTCAGTTTGTTCACCCATAGTGCTAGAACATTCGAGTTTTAGTAGGCCCGGGCCCAGGTGCAGAATTATATTCAGAGTTCTGCAACACAACTTTAAGAAATCGCAATTGTTGTGCAGGCATTTCGTCCGAATTTAGAAAACTGCAGTCAAATCAAAAATAGTCCTAAAACCAAATTATCGGATGAATATGTATCACATATTTATAATAAAAGATCAAAATTGAATAACTTACTTCATTTAAAACCAAGGCATACTTTCAGAACTTGCAATTCTGTCGATCACTTTTGAAGTTAAATATTCTGTCATTGACATAGTAGATGTGTTATTTATAAAGTGTTTGTGGTAATTTGGGCGGTGTAGGGAGGTTGTACCGTGGCAAGAAAAGAAAAAGGTGTGGCAAGGAGCGCTCTTTGCACTGAAAAAATATCATAACATGATTTTTTTTGAAAATCGGCCAAAATTTTGATAAAATTAAGGAAAATTTGTTCTGCAAAGACTTTGTTTGTTCTGTCGCAGTTTTAAGTACCTTCTGTTCCCTAGGGCACGGGTAGTTACAGTAACTTACTCTGCGTGTATTTCATTTTGCTGTGTCAGTAACAATTTCATGTTGTGTATGATCCATTAATTTGCCTTGTCTGTATAGTATTTGGTGCCGCTTTGAAAGATATTGCCTTTGCGCCTTAAAACCAAACAAATCAACCAACCGATGGCAATTTTGACATTCATTTTGTGTTTTTTTGTAGATTGGAGAGCGTCTTTTTCTGGAACTGCCACGGGTCAGGCTGGATGGAGGACGCCAGGCTTTCAGGCGGAGATGGGGTTACGATATGGGTGTCCCTTCCGTTCCCGAAGAGGACGAGGACAGCAGCGAATTGTCCGAAACCACCTCCCTACGAGATGAAAGATTGCTTCGCTTCTCCTCCATGGGTGAGTTTTTGTTTTCACATTTATTCAACAGATGGCGCTACCATACATATTGGTTTATGATGGATTTTTATGTTTGTTTTCTATTATCAGCAATATACTATCTTGCTTCTTGAAACATTTGAATTTTGTTTGAGCATGCTTTTATTTTTCTAAAGGCATGACATTTTTCTTTCTCATCGGCTACATACATGAAATCTACTGAAAGTTCAGCGAATATTTGGCAGTGAATTTACTCACATAGAGAATGTTTATTGTTGGGAGAAATTTCACCGTTTCAAGACGCTAAGCAGAAAGAAAGTGGATCTGGTTTAACTTTACTCTTTTGATTATCTTTTTATAACCGATAACTTTAAAACTTCAGGATTCTAGATTTTTATAAGAAACACAAAACCATTTTTAATTTCCTTGTTTTTAAACATTTATTTAATATTTTAGACTAATATTAAGACGTTTATTTAATATCCCAAACAATTTAAAATCAAATTGCATTCGCAGATACATTCTTGGTGAATTTTATACTACAGATACGATAAACGATATTTCATACCACTAACCAATCGAATTATTTTCCTGGTGGAAACACATTTTCCTCACACAAATGCTGCTATCTATATGAAAAATTCTTCCAAATAACTTATCAACAAGAATTGGTGATATGAATATTTTGACTTTTATGAACACCAGGTGGCAGCATGTCAGTTCTAATTCATAGAAAAGAAATATTTCCCGACTTTAATCTTATAGTGGTGCTGCCATCTAGTGTGTTAAACTATTGAATATTTTAAATTCAATGTATAGAAACTCGTCTTGCTTTAACTATTATTCGTATAAAGTCTTCAAATTCTCGGTAACTTGGAAAATTGTAAACTTTAATAGCTATCAGTTTGTATATTGAAATGTTCACAAAGTTTCTCGAATGCGAAAGGAATAATTTAATACTTTTTTCAAGACAAATTGCAACAATTCATAACAATAAAATAAATAAAATATCTGTTTAGTAGAATAAATTGTACTAAACATAAAAATCTAGTTACATAAATAATTCGAATTATTTATTTTGAAAGGAATTCATTAAATTAGGTCTTAACAAACTAAGACGTTTATTTAAAAATCTTGTTAAGAAGCTAAGCAGGTTGGTGACTTTTCTCCACAAGTCTAAACTAAATTACTACGTATTTTATCGTTAATAATAAAACTGTTATTAACCCTGTTTTAACTGTTATTGACCTCCTAAGTTTCCCTGTTAATAATAAAACAAAATGCATTTTAGTTATCAGCTGTACATTTCATATATTTAATTTTGTATTACTGTATGCGTATTACATTTTTAACTGTTAAAAATTTGAGCTGAATAAAACTTATCGCGTGTTTTTAATTGAAATAATTTTCGTATAAAAATATGCGTTCAATAGTGTTTCTATCGCTATAGAAATGTAAAATATTTTTGTTACGATTGCAAAATTTGTTATGAAATGTAAACAATGTACTTCAACTTGTAGAATTTTCCAAATGTCATTCGACATCATGGTGAGCTATGATTCAGGCACGAACCAAAAATATTTCTTTGGAAGGGGATACGATTCTAGGTAAGTAGAAAGTAGTAGATACTTCATTGCACCATTTAGGGGGAGAGTGAAGTTGTCTTCTCGAAAAATCGATTCCCTGATGCATCACCTTCTCCCGTTATGGGCAAGACGGATGGAAAATGAAAAAATTGAAAAATAAAATTGGTTTATGCGAACAAAATTTGCACAGAAATTTTACGATGATGGAGAATGTTGGAGAGCTTATTCTGGTATGTTAACACCATTCTTGACTGGAACAGTCGTCAACTGTTGGTTCTCACAATTAGCACAACTGACCCTATCTTGACGAGATATTTCGGATTAAAAAAAAAACTTAGCTCATCTTGATATTGTCGAAAAAAAATTGCATTATCTTGGTGACGACATATCTTGTCATTAGTAAAATTGATCATATTTTGAATTTCTTAGATACTAATTTGAGGGTTACAAGAATACATGACACATGTTACTTTCTGTATCACGACTATTTTTGCCATCAATTTCCCCCTTCTCAATGTCAGTTATGGTGTTATGTTACGAAAACAGGTGAAGGTAAAATATCTATAAATACGCCCTATCAAAACTGGATTATAGGACCTGGGGTGTCTTGTTCCCTCAAGAAAATATTTATGCTTCCTTTTCCTGCTGTCAAGCACCTAAAGAAACCACACGACACTGAATCTAATATAGTTTAGCTTGTTAACTATACCATTGAATTCATCTTTCCATTTAGAAAACGAGTAGAAGTTTTTATCAAATTATCTAAACCAAATGGTGATTTTATTAAGGGGGCCAATGCACAAAAATCTTTCAAAATTACAATTATTTTTTTAATAAATTTAAATAAATGTTTATACAATTCTGTTTAAAATTATATATTTTTGATGATATTAAGTTGAAGTATTTTTTAAAGAATTTTTTGAAAATATACCTGTTTGTTTTAAAGTAATGTTAATGTGTTATACTTTAAACTTTCATATCTCAAAATGTGTGTTTTTTCTCATAAAAGATACATTTTTTTTTAAGTCTATTCAAGCAAATATAAAAAAAAATTGGATTACAAGTGTAACTTACTTTATAATATATTTTAACACAGTCATATTTTTCTATCTGCTAAAAAAAAAAAGAAGTTAAAAGTTAATTTTGATTGTTAAAAAGGATGAAAATTGGCCATTTTTCAAAAACAAAATAAGAGTTAAAGGGAGTAAAAAAAATCAAAATTTAAAATTTTAAGTTTTTTAAAACATTTAAGTGTTAAAGTGTATTCATAACATGTATAACAAAATTCAAATCAATACACAAAAGAGATATTCTGAGAAAATGTTGCTTAAAATTTGACCATTTTAACATTACGGAGATAGGACTGCACAGGTCCCCTTAAGGCGATAAGCATTTAATTTTTTTATTGCATTATGGGTGTAATATGGTGGAAGCCCATACTTCGCCCTCTTGGGTGCGCCACTGCTGATTATCAACCCCACACATTTTAAAAATCTTTAATTTCAGCATATCTGAAGCATGAATGGGTTATACTACTTTTACCACACCCTTTCATAAAATGTAAATGCAATTTTGTACGCGATAGCACACTTGGTAGAGTCCCGGATTAGCAACTAGTGGGTCGGGAGTTCGAGACTCAATCCAATCAAAATCCCTCGTGTGTGTAGTTTACTCAAATGTCCTCACCTTGGCATGGTGTCGAAGTTAGGAGAGTGCGGTGCCACCTCAGATGTTGACCTCGTCTTCTGACCGTGGTTCAAAATGACTATGTCCTCTGATCTCACCCTAGGATCCCAAAAATCACCAATAGCCCAATGTGTTGCTCCAGTGAGACGAAAATTCAACAACCTGTCATTACGAACGCTTCCATTCTGAAAGGGTATGCTTCTAGCTCGTTATAAAGCAATAAAAAACATACCGCATGCACTCTGCTGTATCTGTGTAGAATGTGTGTTTCGTTTGTAAACATAGCTAAATTAGGTCCTAATCCAAAGACAGCTTTCTAAAACACATTTCTTAATTTTTACTCATTATCTTTGATTCCTGCTGAGAGCCTCGGAAAAATAATCTTCGGGTTGAAGGCTGGGTCGAATTTTATCGAAATAGCGTCTCAAAACGGCGGCGTATGGACGAATTCACTGTTGTCCGAGCCGTAAATGTCAATGTTACTGTTTACATTTTTCTCCTTGCCCGTTTCGCTTTTTATCAATGCAATAGTCTCGAACGAAAGCTGGAGTCAAGTGAACAATTTGAGGTCATAGAAGTTTTTGAGCTTTGCAGTCGTTTGGGAGATCAGCATGGAAGGCTTTGTTTGCTTTACTACGTTCTTTGCACTTCCATGCACAATTACGTGATTATGGGACAACAAAATTATCTACTCTCTAGTACAGGAAGCTCCAATTATCCGGATCAATTGAGACCAGACCCCATCCGGATAATAGGATAATTCACGAAAAAAGGTTTCTTAGTAAGTTAGTTTCTTAGTCAGGCCCTGATTTATCATTAGGCCCGTGAGGCACGGGCCTAGGGCCTCCATAATTTAGAGGGCTCCTAAGTTTCAAAAGTATCTAAAAAATTTTAAAAGTTTTCAAGTAGTTACATAAATTATTGGGTATTTACGTAAATGTCCGTCGACCGTTTCCCCCACTATCACATTCTTGTAATTACATTAATTATCTAACTATTGTGTTTTTAATTTTCATCTGCTTTATTTTGTTTTGCCAAGAGTTATAAGTAATGTCACGATTTTCTCAAACTTTTTGGTGACATCTGTGAAACGGTCTACAGTCAAATACGTAAGTACCAATTATTGTTATAAAATTAGTTTTTGTGATGAACAAATAACATGGGGGGAGGGGGCCTTCCTGCGTGTTGTGCCTACTATACCAAATTTTCTAAATCGGGCCCTGTTCTTAGTAGTTAGTTTTTATTCTGATAGGGTATGCTTCTAGCTCGAGATAAAGCAATGAAAAACGTTGATGAAAATACTATGAAAACTATTTTGTTTGCATTTTGTATTTATATACTGTATTAAAATGTATCATTGCTTGAACATATCGGTCAAAGTCAGTTGTTTCGCTGTCTTTACTCGTTTCGTGCAGTCAATTCTCGCATGCGCTTGACGGTGGGTAACTGTAGATGGTTGTACTCAGGCTGACGCTCCATCCAGTTTAGTGTTGTGTTAGGACACTCAAACGCCTTACTAGCTCACGGTCCCGCGTTTGGTTGGGTATCAATGTCATAGTCCTCTTCTGGGTCATCAAGGATTTCTTCTCTCACACTTTATACGAGTTCATCGTCAATGAGAATTTTGAATCCAGTGTTCGATGAATCACACACCAGTCACTCGCCTACGTCCTCTGCACTGCACTCGGAACATTCAGGAATTTCCACCATGATGATTCTTATGTCCTCAACTGATACTTCGTCCTCTTCGTTTTTATCATTCACCAATAAAAAACTTTTAAAATACGGATTGTGTTGATTTTTTTTTGTTTCTCAAAGCGATCCGGTTAACTGGTTTTCGGATAATTGGAGTTCAACTGTACAAGAGTAGACTTTTCTCGCACTATGTTACTTTTTTTGTTTCATAAACTACTCTAATATTCTCTAGTGTAATAAATTAAAAGTTCTTAATTTTTGTTATGTACAAAATGAATTTATAATAAACTGGTTTTCGGATAATTGGAGTACAACTGTACAAGAGTAGACTTTTCTCGCACTATGTTACTTCTTTTGTTTCATAAACTACTCTAATATTCTCTAGTGTAATAAATTAAAAGTTCTTAATTTTTGTTATGTACAAAATGAATTTATAATAAGGTAATAGGTCTTTATCCAGATCTTGTCTTGTCAAAAAAAATTTAACATGTTGCCTTTCAAGGGGAAAAATGCTTTCATTTTTTTACCTTTGTATTTAGTTCGATTTTATGTCATCTTTTGTTTTGGGAAATAGCTATCAATGTTCTGTTTTTAGTTTTTCAAATTAATTACCGTTATGACTCACTTACCAAGAAATATTTTTGTAACGAACGAATGTTTTCTACCTTCCTCCTTCCTTCCTTCCTAACTGGCTTCAAAAAAGTTACATTACTCAAAGTTACTGCTAACCTCTTCTATAGGAGTCAACTCTTTTTTGCAACTTGCATCATTGATTGTAATTGAACAAAGGATTCTCAATTCAAGAGACGAAATGCTCGCTTAGTTGAAATGAGACAGAGTTCAGAGTAGAGTTTGGAATAGTAGGTTAGAGTTTGTGATAGCTAGTAGTTATACAAATCGATATCCCAGGGTCTCGACAAAAGTACTTTCTCCTATGAAATCTGTTGATATACGTTTTTATATGTATTCAGCATTCCTAAAAACTAATAATGTCATTGGATGACAGATTCTTATGTATATAAATAAAGAATGCATTTAATTTCTGATTAGGTATGTTCAACCTCTTCAGACCACAAAAAAACTGTTAAAAATTATTTTATCAGCTATTTAAGGTGCTTAGAGACTTCTTTTGGTAAAAATGAGACCCATTTTGATACGATACTTGAATTCTAAGAGGCCTCAATCCAAAAAATATGGCCAAGCGATGTAAAAAATCTCTACAATATTGATAACGGCAGAAGTAAATATGACACACCTTTAGTTCAAATGTATAGTTGTGTATTTATTTTTTCTGTGTCAGTAAAACTTTCTTTTTGTATGTATGTCCATTATTTGATATTGTTTACCTTGTGTATGGCGCATCATTTCCAAATGTGGGCCTTGCGCCAAAAAACCCAACCAAGTCATGACAGCTTCTTAGAAATAATTTCATAAATCTTGCTAACCATAAAATCTATTTTAGATCAATTTTGTTATGTCTTTTAATATATTTGCCCTGAACTAACGAAAACCTTTTCGCAAGATAACAATGGTAAAGCTAATATGTCCTTGAATTAATGTTGCTAAGGTCATCACCTTTTTACAAGGCGTCGAATTGTTTCAAATTGTAAATTTTAGTCTTTTCCCACTTGAAGCTTATAAATGGCTACATTTTCTCGGACTGATCATCCGTGCCAGTCCATAACAATTCCGAAATCTTAGATATTGACATCGACACCCATTTGATGTAATCGATGATGCCTTATTCAACAGCAAACATCAGAATGTACCTGGAAAACTTTGAATACCTGTATCCCTTCCTTGCACTTGACCTAATTTAATCTGGAGAACTATTCAATAAAAATGCGGCTCTTCAGAGAAGCATGATGAAAACTTTGAAGGCTGGAATACTTTTCCTCCTCTATTCAGTCTCTCGCAAAAGTATTAGCTGAGAGAAATGGCTGAACTTTATCTTTTAAGTCGCATTTAATTTAAATACGCGTTCGGAAAACCAACACGCTCTACTTTGCAAGTTCTCAACACCATCCGTTGAACTTGTGAAGATGAATGTAAAACTCGGGAGTTTTTGAATTTACGTTTTCTCTTGCTTTCGTCACAAATTAAAATCAATACTTGAGTTACGAACGTCAGCATCAGAAAGAAAAAAGTCCAGCAGATTTTCGTTTTTTATCACTAATTCCAGTGAAGCACTTTTCTACATTTTTCGTTTTAAAACTTAACATCCGGAATTGATTTTCGATGTTATTGACTGATTAAAATATTTTTGCGCAAGGTTATAAATTATTCCCGGGATTTAAATTTACGAGTCTTTTTTGTAGTTATTCATATCCTAATAGTGTAAGATGATTAGAAACAGTTTTCACTGTTGAGTTTTTTACTTTCATTTTTTTTTATAATAGGAATTAATTTGAAAAATGGTTACTAGAAAATCGTGGATTTTTATAGCCACAGTTTGAATTTCAAACAATATTTTTATTTATAAATAATGAATAATTTTTTCATAAGATTGCAAACATTTGCGTCTTCCGGATTATGATAAATAAATTCCCTTTTGAAAACTAACTGTCGTAATCTACTAAAAATTAAGTATTTGTTATCTTCTACAAGCTACTAATTTTACATGTCTCCTCTAGTTACATCTTTTTTAAATCTTTTGTTGACGGGCGTTTCTTCTAGAAACATTGCATTTATATTCCTCGATCTTGGGTAGTAGATTTTCACCTTTAGAACAATATGTAATAAAATAAATCCTCCTAATAATAATTCTTACTAACTTTATTCCATCTTCATATTCACACACAGTGATTAAAATTTGTACAGATTGTATATCAGGCTTACAAACGATGAAAGCAACCGCAATAGATCAAAATATTGTTAAAGAAATAAAACACCTCGAAATGGACATTTATGAAGGAAAAAATTTGTATCGTTGTCTAGGCTTAAGAGCCACATTGCGATTTATTGAAATGAATTATCTTATCAAAAAGCCAAAAAATCATTTACATAGTCGCATCTATATCACTGAAAAGCTTACACCATGTAGATTGAAAACATTACAAAATTAATAAACAGACAATGGCAAAATAGCTCAAACAGCTGTGAACAAGGAAGATATACTTACAACTTCATCCCAAAAGTAAAGACAAAATTCAGTAGTCAGTCCAAATAACCACATGAGGTATTTGGAACTTCAAGCTAGATTCCTTAACAAAGAAGATCTTTGAAGCAAACACTTTGGAGGAACTATGGACTAACTAATATACGTTTGCTAAATTATGGAAGCGCAGACAGAAAAGTTCTAAAGTTCAATAAATGCACTAATTTTAGAACTGGTCAAGAAAACAAAATTTTCAGAACGTGTCAAACGTATTTTACGTGAGCTGATTATTTTTGAAAATACACAGTCCAGTCACATTAATGTGACCACCTGTCAAAAGCCAGAATAATCACCTTTGGCAGAGCGGATCGCTGCGAGACGTGCAGGAAGAAAGTCAATTAGGTTTCTGAATATGTTCACTGGGATGTTGAGCCATGCCGACTCCAGTGCCGTGACCAGCTGCGCTAGATTACCTCCCTCCTACAGCCTGGATCCTTCCGGCAATTGTTGCAGGGTGTTTGCTTTCAGACGTTTCACACCGTATACGCCAACGTTCATCTGTCCGATGGAGCATAAAACATGATTCATCGGAAAAAGCCATCTGTCGCCACTCTGTGGACGTCCAGTTGCGGTACTGGCGTGCAAATTCCAGCCTTCGTCGCCGATGAACAGCAGTCAGCATAGGTGCATTAACCAGGCGTCTGCTGCGGAGGCCCATGCGCAGCAACGTTCGCTGAACCGTTGTTGAGGATACACTTTTGGTAGCTCCTTGGTTCATCTGGGCGGTCAGTTGCTCAACAGTTGCACGTCTATTCGCCCGAACGCATCTCAGTAGCCTTCGTTCGCCTCTGTCATCTATAGCCCGTGGTGCACCACATGTGCCACGCCGCTGATTTTGGATTGTGCCATTTTGCCATGCACAGTATACTTTTACCCCGGCGGCACGCGAACAGTTCACAAAATTAGCCGCTTTCGAAATGCTTCCACCCTTGGCCCGAAAGCCAATAATCATGCCCTTTTGGACGTCGGATATATCGCTACGTTTCTGCATTACGCCAACGATTGAAATGCTTTCCGATGCCCTAGGACATCCTTTGTATACACTCAACTGCAATGTGCTGCCACCTGCCTTTTGTGATTGGTTATTTCACGTTGACGTCGAAAGTAGGTGGTGGTCACATTAATGTGACTGGACTGTGTAATTGAAATTTTTTCTTTCTTTTACTGTATATACATTTTTTTTATAGTTCATATTATAATTCTATAAAGAAAACTGTGTTTTTTAACCGTTCTAAATACTGTGGACAGGGATTTTTAATTTGTCTAACTTTATTCGTGTGTCCTTAAAGGCTTTTAATCAAAGAAAATCAATATGCGTTTTGGTGTGAAAAGCTGCAAGATGCTGTTGCGAACAGAACTGAAATGCAGTGCTACTTTTCCGTTTTTATTTCCCTTGTAATGCACTCTTTTTTATTCCACTGTACCATTCATTTAACTCCATAAGTTCCCTTTGCTTCTTTATTCGGTTGGTCCATTTTCAAGATCTTCCTGATGCGTTTACCTAAAGAGGCCAAAAGATGCACTACCTTACGTTCTCATCAGATTGTCTTCTGTAGGCCAAACACCTTCAACCCTCTCCGAAAACAGAACACATCCTCATTACTTACTCATCACATCCGCGCATCTTCCCACACAGTAGTGGCTGCGACCTATGCCTCCTCCTTCGGTTTAGCCGATATTGTGCCAGCTTGTCCTCTGAACTGCTTCCTTCTACTAGATTTGTGGAGAACATACGAGCTCTTGCCCCAGGGTGGTGGTGTTTATAATCCGTGCTGTCTTCTTGTCGAGCAATGCACTTATTCGGAGGTAGTGTACTATCGGTCGCGCATCGCTTGCTGGCTCAGCTAGCAATCCGAGTCGGGTGGTTAGGAGAAATGGAGGTTTTGTACTTCAAAGATGGGAAGGGGAAAAAATTAATTCAACAAAGCGGGAGAAATAATATCAAGTAAAACTAGATTCGCATAAAAAATATTTTGTACTCTGCAATAAAGTTTATTTCATGGCCCCGAGTGAAATAATCAAGTTTCACGTCGAACAGATTGGATCAAGGATCAATTAACTCAATGACAAAACGAACACAGATATAATAAGACGAAAAAAAAAACACGTAACAGCCACAGAGTCAGCAGTAGCAGTAGTGGTAACGTAACAATAACAGTCAGCGGCAACAGTAACAGAGTCAGCAGTAACAGTAGTGGTAACTGTAACAGAATCAGCAATAGTAGTGGTGACAGTAATAGTCAGCGGTAAAAGTAACAGAGTCAGTAGTAACAGTAGTGGTAACTGTAATAGAGTCAGTAGTAACAGTAGTGGTAACTGTAACAGAGCCAGCAATAACAGAGTCAGTAGTAACAGTAGTGGTAACTGTAACAGAGCCAGCAATAACAGAGTCAGTAGTAACAGTAGTGGTAACTGTAACAGAAAACGTTAACAGTAGTGGTAACTGTAACAGAGTCAGTTGTAACAGTAGTGGTAACTGTAGCAGTCAGCAATAACAGTGTAGTGGTAACTGTAGCAGTCAGCAGTAACAGTAGTGGTAACTGTAACAGTCAGTAGTAACAGTAGTGGTAACAATAACAGTCAGCGGTAACAGTAACAGAGTCAGCAGTAACAGTAGTGGTAACTGTAACAGAATCAGCAACAGTAGTGGTGACAGTAATAGTCAGCGGTAAAAGTAACAGAGTCAGTAGTGGTAACTGTAATAGAGTCAGTAGTAACAGTAGTGGTAACTGTAACAGAGCCAGCAATAACAGAGTCAGTAGTAACAGTAGTGGTAACTGTAACAGAGCCAGCAATAACAGAGTCAGTAGTAACAGTAGTGGTAACTGTAACAGAAAACGTTAACAGTAGTGGTAACTGTAACAGAGTCAGTTGTAACAGTAGTGGTAACTGTAGCAGTCAGCAATAACAGTGTAGTGGTAACTGTAACCGTCAGTAGTAACAGTAGTGGTAACAATAACAGTCAGCGGTAACAGTAACAGAGTCAGCAGTAACAGTAGTGGTAACTGTAGCAGTCAGCAGTAACAGTAGTGGTAACTGTAACAGTCAGTAGTAACAGTAGTGGTAACAATAACAGTCAGCGGTAACAGTAACAGAGTCAGCAGTAACAGTAGTGGTAAAGACCTTCGGCGACTCTAACAGTCGCTACATATACAAAGTACGCTGTGTTTACACTGCCTTCTTTCTGGCACTCGGCACATTTACATGCACAATATATTTTACACAGTGAGCGCCCAGCATGCCAACAAGGGCTTAAGGCCTGACTAGGAAATTCCTGGCTACCACAGGAGCCATCACTAGAATCTAGATAGCCTTTACGTACATTTATTCAATGCTACTTACATGTATTTTTATTACTAGGTACCATTCACTGCAAGAGGGTGCAGGGTAAAACGTTTAAATTTAGAGAAAACAGACCTCTTTCTAAAAAAAGCAACAACATTTTGAATAAGGACGAGGACAAATGCCAAACCGTAATTACTATACATTTAAAATATACAAACAGAAATTTGTATGAAGAAGAACACACACACAATGCAAAGACTAAATTTTAAATATAAGTATTCGAACTGAATCTACATACATTAAGAAGAACGACATTCTTTTGAGGAATATACATATGAGATCAACAGAAAATATATCCTAATGGGATTAATTCGTACAGGTCTGATATAGACTATAGACCTCCACCTTAGTCTCCAATCCAGTGTTTACACCACACTGTACACAACGGCGGAAGCAATTCAGATTCACTCCCGCATCCGCCAGACAGATTGAAATTACGTTTGATGAATGGGGATTCCCTTTATGGGAACTTGAATGCTTGATCGATTGTTTTTATGTGCCAAACTATTGATAAAATCTTAATACATATGTGTAAGTTAAAAGTATAAGTTACATACTCGTATGTATAAGAAACAGTACATTAAAAATCGAAATAAAATTATATAAACCTATATCTGATTCAAATAAAAGTAAGTTTGTCTGAGGGAAAGGGGGGTCATCCAATGAGACATCAACAGTAAGATGTGTAGCAGCACATCCTGCTGCTTTGGTGTAGTATTAAAATCAGGGAAGTCACTTAAAATATGTCTGGCAGAAATTTTTCATCACTAATCGGACATGCCAAATTGGTTCTGAACGTGGAAAGTGTCTGGATAAAACGAGCGTGGCCTATACGAACCTTTTCAGTTTTATATTAAGTCTTCTGTTTTAAATTATTGAAAAAGTCTAGTGCATTACAAAGTCAGAATGCAAATTAGCGAAGATTATTTACTTGGGTCTTTCGTCGATTCTGATGGTGTGTTGCAGTATGAAAGCATGACCTAAATGAAATTTTCAGTTAGCTTTTCAGTGGGGAAAAGGACAGAAAATGCAAAACAATGGTCCAAGAAAAATTTGGTAATACCTCTAAAAGGCCTTTTATTAGGAAAAGAAATAAAAGTGCAAGTGTCATGAAAGTAAAAATCCTAATAACTATTAGTTTTTCTCAAAATGTTGCCCATTGCTTAATTATTACTGACTATTTATTAATATAATTAGCAATTTATTTATAACTAGAAGGCTTAGTTATACAGAAGGGGTGCCAGAATCGAATTGGTCTCAGTATGCCCTTGGTTAAAAGTGAGTTTCTCAAGACAAATGGCTGTTTCGTAAAAGTGGACTTAGAAAAGGGTTAAAATTCGGCTTAAATACGAAAGGTAATATTCAATTACTTTATTAAAAACTTAATTTGTAAAACAATGTGATTGATTAAACTTACCAAACTGTCTGATATTCCTTTCCGTATTACTAAAATTAACTTTAAATACAGTTATTCCGCGTTATATATGCATGGGTTCCATTGTTCACTAGCTGTATGCACAAAGCCGAGACTTTCCCGTAGAGTTATGGAGAAATATGCAGTTTTCCTCATTTATATTTTTGTGAAATTCTGACCTAATTTTGTCTAATAAAATCATTTTTCTATGGTATATGCAAAAATAGATATAAAAACGCATTATATTATTCACATTTACTGTTACGACAAAGGTTTCTTAGAAAAACACAGAATTCCGTTTCAAGTTTAGATTTATCTTTCTAGATGCCATTATTTTCCGAACACACACACACACAACACACACACACACACACACACACAATCTTAGACAAGCTTTAAGTACTAAAAACTGACCTTAGCTTTCATCATGCCATCAAAAAGTCACGATTGCTCACTTGATTTCGTCATATTTTATGTGCTTAACGCCATATGTTATGTGCATAGGCTTTCCAGAATATCTTGTCTTTCTTGCTGTGTCATTTGTGATACAGTACGCCGTCATGTACATTTACAAAGAAGTACCATCCAAATGTTGCAAGGTAAGACATTCTGTGTTTGTGAAATATCATAATTAATACTGCGTTTGTAGCATATTATTATCCGCGATTCTTTATACTTTATATGAAATAATGCGTTAGTGCTTTTTCAGTTTGAGCTCCACATATGGATAGGCGCTAATTGCGACCTAATTTCTGTTATGATTGCATTTTTTTTGTATGGTTTGAATAATTGCTTTTCTATGATTCTTTCCCAGTCTTTTATCAATTTGAAAACGAATCCCAACACAATGTAATGTCCTTAACTTGTCAGAGTTGCAGCGAAAGGTTAGTGTTGTGAAAGTAGATGAAATCGCTGATTTCCTTTAAATGTATTCTGCGGTCAGTGGGCTTAACCTCAAAGTAAAAAAATCGATTGGCCATTGTTTTACGCAAATTAACATGCATCGGATTAAGTTTTACATTTGTGGTGCAATCTTTTCTCTGTGTCTGCATTTTAAGCTCCGGCGTTTATCAATTGGGTACCACAGTTTATCTTTGAGTTGTATTGAGGGTTTTTATACGCAAGGTGACTGGAATCGAGCCGGTGTTGCCACAACTCGGAGGTTGCCAGCGCAGTGAGCAAAACCCACTGAGCCATGGCGGCCCAATTTTCTTTGCGAGAGCTGCTGTTTATTACTGTTTGTTTTTTTTGATAGTGTATAGTAATTTATTGTCATACTCTTTATTAATGCTGTACAAGCTCTTTTTATAAGTTCGAATGTATTCTCCCATATGTAATCCAGGTTTCCGATTACAAGCGTCACTAATAACTTATTACATGTCTATCGCTCTGCACTTTCCTGTTGGAATAAACTTGAGTTTTTGCTATTTTAATCAGTGTTGTGAAAATTTTGCCGTGGTTTAGTGGATTTTTTTCCACTGCGCTAGCAACCTCCGAGTTGTATTCGTAGCAGGTCTGATTCCTCCTTAGGGTTTATTCCTAGTCAGTATAGCGTTCTGTGTGTATGTCCATTCATTTGACATCGTTAGGCTCAAGTTGGCCCTTGCGTCATATAAATGCAACCAATGAGAGTTGTTAAGTTTTCCCATCAAAAAGATGATTCTTATTTGAGATTGAGAGTGTTTGTACACACACCGATAATTATCGGATGTCAGAGACGTAATTATCGGAGTGGCGGTGTTTGGACCCTGGTCTCTTGTATATTACGTTCGATTTTTATCGGAGATCTTAGTCATTTTTCTTTGAATGTGATCAAATTGTATTTAACGATTTTATTCGCGTCTTTTCTAGCAGCAGCTTAGTTGTAATTGCAGTTAAAGTGAATATGCGTGTATCATTTTAAATAAGAAAATGAATTTTTATTTTGTACTAGATGGTACTTGCGAAAGCGTATAAGTTATAGACGCTTTTGGATTCATCCACTAATAGCCGAACGATATGGGGAAGGTGCGTTTTATGCAATGCTTTATAAGCTCTGTAATGAATATAAGTTTCAACGCACTGATTTTTGTATCGTATCAATAATTAAAAACGTGGGAAGCCGATTCTTGCGACTAAAATGTAGATGAATATGTAAACAACTGCAATTATGGAATGCGAAGCGCAGGTGCACTGGATATTTGTCGTACCGGTTTAGCAGACCGTCCAGCAATTTAAAATGTCGGATACCATTTTTGGTGGATACGATAATATCGGACGGTCGTGTGCAAGGTACCGATATGAAACAATGTGATTTGAAAGTGCCAGACTCCGACATCCGATAATAATCGGTGTTTTTACTAAGCTGGTCTAACCTGGTTTAACTTGCGTTTAACAAGTCGATAAAAATCACATGCAGCTCCGTAACTACATGATGTCGAAATTGAACTACTCCAAAGGCATTCAAATGTTTGATAAATTAGACGCATGCGAAACATATGCAGCACGCACGTGTTTCCCTTCGTATTTGATCAGGTGACAGATCGGATAAGGGCAGTTCTTCTATCCACAGTTAGTTCCATGCTAAATTACAACACAGAAAATTGACCCACTCATAAGCACTTATAATGTCAGTTGCTCTATTTGCTTATGTTGTCACTAACGTCGTCCACAATATAATATTGTCGCCTAATAAAAAAATCTCGTCAACCTATTTAGGCCTCGAAACTAAGACTAGTTCATGCGTGTGTGGAGTGGATTTAAAAGAACTTGCAGAGCAGTTAGCAGGTTTGGCCTCTCAAACTAGCCTATTTACACTTTTCCTAATTCAATTTTTTTTGACTATATTGCTCTCTGTATATCAAGCTGCCAAATTGCTTGGCTCATTTTTAATTTGTTTGTTCTCATTTCCTAATGCAAAACGGAACAGAATTCATCATTTGTGGATTTTTAGTGTAACACGAGAACGGGCTACTTTATACTTTAGAATAGACCATAAATTGACTAGAACGACTTCTAAGAGCCTAAGAAATCACCTGATTCTTATTTGTACATCACACAGGCTACAATTGATTCACATCTGAGGTGAAATTGAACCACCCGTCTTTGTTCACGCATTATTTTTAGTAGGGCAAATTCAAAGGTGCCATTCAGCAGGAAATAACGTCTTTTATAAATTCATATTCCTAATATTTATTGGGGTCACAGTGGCACATTGGGTTTGCCTACTACCTCCTAATATTCTCGAGTTTTTAGGTATCATAGATTTGATTCCTGTATCTTACTATGTGTGTATTTCTTCTATGATAGTAAAACTTTCCTCGTATGTTCATTACACGACTTTGTCTAGTGTTTGGTGTAGCTTGACCAAAGATGACCTTATCGCAACATGAAACTCATATAACCATAATATTTACTTAGTGAGTCATTTTCAAATTAAATTGCGCACAAACTTCATGACAGCCCTCAACTTTGACCCTAAATTTCAAATCTATATCTGAATTTTATCACGAACATCAAATTGCAAATCATTTGATACAACCGTTTCTGTATTGAAGCTCAACTGATATAGCTTCCCACACTTTAATTCATATCTTCCGAAAAATTCTTACAACGCTTTATTAGTAAAAATTATGAGCTTCACCATACTTTTCAATAAGGGAGGTGAACAAATTTTATCTTAGTGTTGACTGGAGGTTCTTAAATACTGCATATAAAAGCATCTGATGCATCAACGTTAGAAAGCAGAAATTAATCACCGATTCGTTGAGTAATCGTATTTCTATTTAATATTGTTAAGAGGGTCCGAGACACAAAAATTGTCAAAATTTCGAAATTTTTTTTATTATTTAAAAAAATTATCTGTGTTTTTCTTGCTTAAAATGACGTCTAAATCATGTTTCTATCTTAATTAGAACTAGAGATATAATAATTTTTGTGGTGCGTTGTTTGGAAAATCTAACACTCTTGACAGTTGTTGTCATGGCAACAAGATCTGTCTTTAAAACTTTAAATGCATTTTTCTCCATGATACATTTTTTCAAGATTTCCTGTATTCAAATTGCTATAAGTCGAAAACCGATAAAGTTTAAGAGTTGAAATTTGGAATATATCTTTTTCAAACATTAAACTTTAATTTTAATTCAGCAAATTTGAAACAAATATTTACTTTTAAAAATATGACTTTAGAAAAAAAAAGTACTTTAAAATTTTCAAAGATTTTCATTCAAATATTTTTGATTTTTTATTAAATTAATATTTTTTAAATTGCTGAATCAAAATTAAAATTTATAAAATTGTGAATAATTTACTGCAAGAATTTTGAAAATGGATCAAGAATATTTTGAGTTTTAGCAATTTAAAATGACCCCTCTTTTTTTCAAAAAGTTTTAATTTAAAATTTTTAAAAAACTTTTGGAAAAACTTTGTGTTGTGATTTCGTTTATTAGTTAGATGGGTAATCAGTACAAAAAATTTTAAAAGTTCTAAATTAATTAATAAAAAAAAAATTTCCATGTGTCCCGGACCCCCTTAAGTATTAGATACGTTCTTACGCGCAGTATGAATTCTGGCACATCAAAAAGACGGAGATATTGCCTTTTTGACTAGTACGGCAGCATAGATACGCAATGTGGTGGGCTCCTCGAATTTAAAAGTGCGTGCAAGAAGTTTCTGACCTGCAGAGTTTTTACCTGTACCTTAACCTTGCATAATTTACTTTCGATATATCTGCGCATTAATCACCAATCTTGTGTTTCCATAGATATTTCTAAACTGGTTCTCTTTTTTACGACACACAATAAATTTCAATACAAGAGGGCAATGACCATGGAAGAGTTTAACTTATAAACTTAATTTCATAAGCAACACACCGAGTTTTTATCTGATTCACCCTATCCATGTCCCTCTCGTTGTCTTATCGAGAGCGCGTATGCACGCACACTCTTACGCAAACGAGATTGTGTGCACTCCATTGGCTTCTTCCGTATTCAGCCATCCCTTCGATAACTTTCAAGAGACAATACTCTTACAGCATGAGTGTCCAGTGGTATCCGATGCAGGACTCCATCTCTCTCCAAACAATTGCCCAAGATAAACATCTTCGGAACGAAAAAGGAACGGTATTTATTCTTCAACTGACCACTTACCCGGAGGATGATACTTGAGGTGGAACGGTCACGGTTGTTTTAAGCGGATTTTGTTTGAGGAGAGTTATTTGTTTTGCCCTCTTGGATATAAAATCCGATTGTGAACTTTTATACTTGAAGAACATGGAAACAAGAACGCGGGCTTCGATTTGTTTTGAAAAAGCAGTTTCCTTTTTTCGAATAACTGTTTGGTTTTTAAGAAGTACGGAGTTTATCACGAACGAAAGTTGTGGTTTGTTGTACTCAAAGCTTTTTTTTTAATAATATTCCCTCTCTTAAGAATAGTTTTTTTTTTACTATGATTTATTCCCAATGTCGTAACAAAAGAGAAGAGGATTAATCAAATACACATGGAAGACAAACAACAATGTGACGGTAAAAAGGTTTTAAAAATAATAACACACGTAAGAGAAACAGCGTAGGAATTATCGATTCATTGACGACATCATGATATTGCCCTAAAATTTCTCTTGCCTCCCAATATATAGACGTGACTCAGTGGGTATACACACTGCGTTAGCAACCTGTGAGTTGTAGGGGTGCAGGTTCGATTCCTCTTTGCGTATATTTATTCGTCCTTCTGAGTCGGTAAAACTTAAACAAAAATATCCAATTATGTAGGACAAAAAATATACTATCAAAAAAATGCAAGAAAAAAAGACAAACTCAAATAAAGTTAGACAAAACACTTCACTGAAGCAGAATTCTTTTGAAAAATTATTTTAAGATATATCAGCGGCCGAGGAAGAATTATCGTGTTTTATCTTACAAAAAATCGTAAGTTATACACTTTTAACCATTTTGTAAAGTCCGTGGTAATTCGAAATTGCTCATCGACGTTATTTGCCTGTTCGATGGAGGCATTATGCTTGGAGAATTTCAAATGTTCAGATAAAAAACGGTTCTAATGATGCATTGTAACTGGAAAATCTGGTGGAATGAAGTAGACCCACACAAAGAAACCCGAAGCTCACCATTGTATGTATATTGTTTATTTTATCATTAATCATCCAAGAATGACTTCTCAATAATATATCGGTTCATTTCAGGTGCTGGTACTGAGTGAACTTCAACTGAATCTATCTAATCACTCTGCCCATTGTACCACGACCACTCCGTTGTGTTCCTGTTTACCCGGTAGATCCAATTTGCTTTGTTGGAAGCATCTCTTTGAGCATCGGAGACTATTTTTATCTCTGCTCGTTTGATTTAACCTCGGTATTTTTAGAACTTTGAATTACTTGATGGATTTTGTTCGACAGACGTCTTGAGGAAACCTGATTTGATTTGGTTTGTTGCTCTACGAACATTTTTTGCTTCACGCGGCCTTTATTAGACCGATTGAGGTAACCCGGAGAATAAAATGATCAATTTTGATATTTTTTGATTTCGAACTTTATAAAAATATATATATATATTTTTTTTTTAGCTACTCTGGAAGTAATTTTGAGAAACCTTTGAAAAAGGCTATAAATATTCCATTATGTGTAGCCCTTATCCTTAAATGTTCGATTTTTGAAAATTGACTTTTGCCCATTATCTATAGTTGATTTTTTTAATAAAAATTTAATTTATAGATAAGCAATTGAAATTTTTATGGTTATTTTTATGTATTTGTCATACAAAGTAATGTGAAAACATTTGGCTCCTTCTCTTGGGGGATTGATCCCGGACATCAATAGCCCGTTGTATTGCTCCAGTACGACGTTAAATAGAATACCAACCAACCAAAAAATTTGGAACAACCTTTATTCTGTTGATGTTACAACGTTATCTGCAGGTAAAAATGTTAACAGAGTGGCTGGTTAAAATATCTGCCACCATCCAATGATTACATGGGAAAAAATATTCACTGAGAAAGTAGAATAATGATGATACGCCAACCTTTTTAAAGATAGCTCAGGACATACACTTGGTCTTAGGTCCAGAAGTTCTACAGTGGCACTTAAATCTAAATAAAAATTATTGAAGGAATTAATAAATATTCAGTAAAATTTTCTTTACTTAGTTCAATTTAAATAATTTAATGTAAATTCTAGTGTCGCTTCTGTTGATACTTTCTCATTAGTAACTCAATCATAATTCAACAGTAAAGCAAAAGATAAAAGGCTTCACCAAACTGTTCGTTTATAAAAGTTTAAATTCAAAAATTTCTGACAAACTTTTAAAAAAAGACTTATGCACTTTTCTGATCAAATAAATAAACCAAAAACTTTTCAGTGAACCGTTTCAGAACTTCTAAGAGGGGTAGGGTACATCCTGACAACTCGAAATCATATTGCAATGTGGGGTCGGAAATGCTTTCCTAAAGCGGTGTTGTACACAGAAGTACCGTAAAGAAAAGAGACCGTAAGTGAGAAATCGTTTTAATAATACATGAAGAGAAGCAAAAGGTACATGGATTAAAGTAAGTGTTCGAAGTTTCTTCCACGGGCTACAATGCACGCCTCATATCTCCGACGCATGGACATCCGAACATTCTGGAATACTCCAGGCATATCTCGAATTTCTCCGGCAGCTACTGCAATTCTTGCAACCAGCTCCTCAACATTGTCAACAGGGGTGTCATAAACTAGCGATTTCAGATGACCCCAGAAATAAAAATCAAGACATGATAGGTCGGGTGACCGAGCAGGCCAACGCACGGGACCACCACGTCCGATCCACTGCTGACCAAATGTGACATCCAGGTAGTTACGAACATCTCCGCTATAATCGGCAGGGGCTCCATCGTGTTGGAACCATATTGTCTGTTGCGTCGATGCAGAAATCTGTTAATCTCTCAAAAGTTGTGGCAATACTTGCTGCAGAAAGAGAAAGTAGTTAGGTCCGGTTAGACGAGACGGTAACAGGTAAGGTCCGATGAGGTGATCTCTCATAGTACCGGCCCATACATTGACCGAAAATCGAATCTGTGCTGCACGACATCGTATTGCATGCGGGTTCTCGACCGCCCAGATATGGTCGTTATGCGTGTTGAAAATTCCTTTCCTTGTGAAGGATGCCTCATCGGAAAACAACACTTCAGCAGGAAAAAGGGGATTTGTAGCACATTTTCCAAGATACCACTGTGCGAAAGCAATACGAGGTGCATAATCCTCCGGTTGCCGTGTCTGGACACGCTGCACGTGAAACGGATGCATGTCTTCTCGGAAAATCCTCCAGACGCTGCAATGGGAAACTCCGACTGCGTTTGCTACACTTCGTGTACTCGTTCTTGGATTCCCCTGTACATGCTGCAGCACATTCTGTTAGACGTCTGCAGTCCGTGCTGTTCTTACCCTGTCCCTGTCAGCTCTTTCTAATGAACCTGTCTCAGCTAACCTCTGGTGCAGTCTTGCAAAGAAATTATGACTGGGGATACGCCTCGTCGGATATCGTTCCGCGTACAAACGCTGTGCGACTGGCCCACTACAATTTGCAGCCCCGTACGCCAAATGCATATCGGCTAACTCTGCGATCGTGTAATCATCCATCCTACTAACTTGGCGTTCTTGTGCGAAATGAAGATACCCTACACGAAAGCTCGGGATTTTCGCACAACGCCATCTACCGCGTCAGGAAAGCATTTCTGACTGCCCATTGGTATATGATTTTGGTTCGTCATGATGTACACCCTACCCCTCTTAGAAGTTCTGAAACGGTTCACTGAAACACCCTGTATATATATATATATATATATATATATATATATATATATATATATATATATATATATATATATATATATATATAGATAGATATATATATATATATATATATATATATAGATAGATATAGATAGATATAGATAGATATATAGATATATATATATATATAGATAGATATAGATAGATATAGATAGATATATAGATATATATATATATATATATATACATATATATATATATATATATATATATATATATATATAATTATAAAAACTACCTTTTTTAAACGAAAATTTCTATTTGTACGCAACATTTACTTACTGCTTGCGAATTAAATGGATAAAAGTGGTGATCAGGTAATTCATTGGTGATGAACCCTGGAACGAGGTCCACCAGTTTATAATATTTCCGTCATCTCAATTTAGGTAAAGAGGTAGTCTGTTTGAAAGGAAGATGTTTTTGGTCTGCTTCCTTTTTAATCTTCTATCGATAGAAAGAAATAATCCCAAAAGGACAACAAACATTACAGCAAAAAAAATGCTTTTGTTATGTTAGGAATTCATTCGATTTTAGTAAAAATGGAAGTGATTGAAATTTCCGGGTTGAACAGGTGCACAGTGCCATCCGAAATGTCATCAACCTCGCATTTCGCTATGCGAATTTCCTCTCACTAGAAGTGTGTTGATGACTCAAAACTCTACACTTGGAAATAAAAGTACCCTGGGTGTGAAAATGGGTGTCCGTGATCTGGAGTCATCAGCACTGCATTCCTTCCGATTTCACTTGGAAAACTCTCACAAGATTTCCTGCCACTTTCTAATGGAAGGTTGTGGATTGAGTTTTGATTATTGTTTTTTTACTGCTTCAGGTACTGTGTGGGTGGATTGAATTCGGGATTTATCGGTGCTGATTTTCTTTTTTTCCGCCTTACCAAGCATTTAATCGATGGCAGTAACGCGTTGTGGTGCGAAGTGAAGATAATTGATTTCGATGGAACTCGGATTTAATGGAGCTTTCGGTACATAACAGCAGGCCTTAATCTCTTTTCCGCTTTCGTGGGACCTGGGATCATTGAAACATGTTCTGAAGTCGGATCGTTTAGGATCCGTTCTGTTGAATTCCTGAAACGAACTTTTCAAAAAAATCTTGACAAATGGTCAGTGTTTGCCAGGGGAGATACAGATGGTGAACGCAATATATTTCTATATTTCTTCATTGTCTATGTTTTGTATACAGGAATGCTCTCGATCTATGCAGCTCTGGCTTTCATCAACCCTTAAGCGAATTTAAACAAATTTTACCTCAAACAAAACTATCTAATTCTTTATGAAGTCGAGAAATTTTTTCCCTAAAATTAACATACACGCCCCAAAGAATTGTGTGATGTGTCCGATAGGTTGCTATTGTATATATTACCTATACTGCCTTCCTGTGTAGTAGACGTGAAAAGAGAGCGATCCTCGATAGCGCATTGTCAAATTTTTAAATCCCAATAAAGGTTCACTCGGAAATTACAGAGACAGTTTATTCCAATACTTTTAGCCGACAAACCGGTCTAGTGGTTAAGATGTTAGCCTCTAGATCGGAAAGTTCCTGGTTCGAATCCGGAACAATGCATGGATGTTTGTAAGCTTGTGATGTAGAGGCGGATGGTGTACCTTAAATCTGTCGTGGCTGAAAGTCCTCACGTTGGGTTGGTGTGGAAGTTTGAGGAGTGGGTTGCGAGCTCATGTGTTGCCTCGTCATATTACCGTGGGTCAAAATTACGTGGTGCTGTCCTCGGATCTTTCCTTTAGGGGATTGATCCCAGACCGTCGACAAGAGCCCGTTGTGTTGCTCTGGCACGATATTAATTAAAAATTGCCAATTACCAATTCCAATAGTTTTAAAAACTATAATTACAAATACAGTTACCTGCATTCTAAGTAGGGTTCAGTGTTCCACAATCAATAATGAAAGTAGTGTTTTTCAAAGGAAGTATGTCACTGAAAGATCGAATTAGGGGTCATACTGGTTAGAACGTGAGAAATGAAGTGCATAATAAGGAAATGCTATCTAAGGAACCTTGAACCATGTGCTGATTTCATTTGAAAATAAACCTGAACGAGGGAAAGGTTAAGCATTATGAAGGATGGTCTTGTTTCAAAGCAACGCTTTACATTTTTGGAGCATTCATGAGTGTTTGAACAATGCTGTTATCGGTAATTGTAGAAACCATTGAGATTGTTACGCGTTTTCATTTATTTAGATAACGTATAATTATAGCAGGCTCGTGCATTTTATAAATTTGGAACACATCTCTCTAAAGATATATAATTAGTGTAAAAAAAGAAATTAAATACAGTAGCTTTAAATAATGCCTGTACTTTTTTTAACGACAAAGAATAGTAATAATAATCAACCGTATCTCTTCCTAACTGAAAAAATAACACGGTCGTCAATTAACCGTCACTTAGATTCACTTCGAACAACTGTTCTTGTGAGTTCTAAACATCTATTTAGGGTCACGATACACAGCTTAAGTTCCCTTCAAGTGCAATGAGAAATTCAGGTTCGAGTAGTTTAGCCACTCCATTAGGTGGCCGGAAGACAATGGAATGGGTGAATAAGAATGGGAGTATGCAGTGCTGTTATTTTTGCTTCGTTGGAAATGTGTGTGTGTGTGTGTGTGTGCCGGACTTCAGTGCGTTGACGAACTCGTTAGCTATGTATCAGGAAGCGATTGTTCTTCCGAGTTTGAGATCTAATCGGTGGACTCTCCTCTGAACCCTGATTTCTCTGAACAGAAGAAATAGAAACTTTGCACGACTGATCTTTTCGTGATTTATGTTTGGGATTTAAGCTGCGTCGTCTGTGAGCTTTCACGTTCTCGTTGAATGTGGATTCTTATCTAAGGGTCAGTGTTAATAAAAATGTGCTAATCCTATTTGAGATTCGGGGTCGCCGTGGATCAGTGTTTTCAGCTAGCAACCTGCGAGATGAAGGCAGAGCAGGTTTGATTCTGGTCAGAATTCCTTCCCCTGGGTGTATTTCTCGTTTGTGTCAGTAAAATTTTACTTTTGAGTATGTCCGTTTTTTAACAATGTCCATCTTATGTATTTTCGGCGCATCTTGGCCAAATATGACCCTTGCGCCAAAAAAAGCAATCAGCCTACTTAAGATTCGGTTTAATTCGTCGATATTGAGCTGAATTTTTAGGTATTATGTATATATCTATTTGAATTAAACGCATGATATGAATTCAGTTATAAATATAGTCCATCAATTTTAGTAAAAGAATTAATTTTGGTGACCGATGGTGGATGCCCTTCAGGTCATTCCCCTTACATGGATCGCACTTTGTGTACTTTAAATCGGGGGGTGGATTAAGCCTTGTCTTTTTTTCTTCGTCCCTCAATCAACCGAGTTGTTCCCATGATGTAGTGGTCATGGCAAAAAATAACATTTTTATGTGACATTCCTATGGGTTTGAAGGTTTATTGAAGTGTAACAAGAAACGGTATATGGTGGTAAGGATTTTGCTTTTGAAATCAGGCCTTATTGCCAGTAAACAATGATCGCTGAGACATTAATCAAATGAGACGTTTGAAACAGAGTGGAAAGGGGAAATAAAAGGCGAAAATTTCCTAGGTTACAAATGGGGGTTTCATCGGGTTTCACTGTATTTATTATCGTATTATTCATAAGACAATGAATGCATGCCATATGAAAATAACTATAAATTGTCCAAGTTTTTGTCACATAACGCTACAGATGCCAATGTGTGCTCCCCTTTCGTTATACGACTCACGTCCATGCGGTAGTCAGGATCGACCCCTAAGCTCCATGTATTTCTTGCATTGGTATGGCTTAGCTTGTCCGCTTTTGGACCTTGTGCCACAAAATGCAAACATATCCATTCTGCATTAATATCGAGTATTATGTAGTAATCGCGAAAAAATTTAATATATTTCGCCTGTTAACGGTAATTCTGAAAGCAAGTATATAAGCAATTTGTTGAATTACTCTGTTAAAAAAACTCTCTACAAATCTTTTTACAATTTGCCAATATAAAAATATGTTTGCCATTGCAGTGTTTTTCCTGTTAAATATTAGTAGTTCTCAAATGCTCTAACTTGTTCCACGAAGACGCTTTATCAAGTCCAACTGCATTAAACTCTTACTGCCTACTTGCCTGTCAAAAACTGGTACACTTACATTTGGTGACCATATAATTCAAGTGTTTTTTGAGTAAATTTCCTGGTTTAAAGATACTGCTCAATTTTAACCAGGAAAACTGAATAACGAAAGAGCTTTGATATGATTACACGAGACCAGAAACTAAATTCTGCATACTGATCAGAATCGCATTTTACAAACTGCCTAAAAGATCTGAAAAGATTTGCATCACATCATACAAACTGCCTCGTCGACTTTCACAAACGTTCACAGTCGCGCAATTTTACCTAACCACTTTAAAACACTTAAAGTATTATCGCATCGTAGGCCGAGACGGCGGTAACCGTCCACGATATTCCCATCTTCACTCCAGCATTTGTAACTGAGCGGAAATGACCAATTTCTGCAACATTCCTATACTCTGTGAATGGTCTACCATTGGGAAAAGCGAGGCGGAATTGATATTCGATAATAAAGAGAAGCCGCGCTCTTTCTTGGAGCATGGGAACTTGGTTATTGTTGTTCCAGCCGTTTCCGTGTTGGTTTCAGGATGGCAAATCGGAACGAACCCACGTGATTCGTTCATCTTCCCGTACGAGCGCGGAGTTAAGAGAATTCTGAAGGGATTCATGTGGGTTGGGGCGTCCAGATTTGGCAAGTAATCTCACTCGAGGAAACGTTGTAAAGTTCTCCTTTCAGTACTACCGTCGATTTCGAAATAGTACTGTTACAGTAACTACATGTACGTGCAAACAGAAATCGTCAAATTGAACCACAACTGCATGCATTCAAATGTGATTTACAAAGGTTAAAATTTTTATTAATTTAAGATTTATTAAATTTTTATCCTTTTTAAATTTTTTCAAGAAAATAAAAACCTTTTTTTAAAACAGTTTACTGAATTTTTGTTGCAACAATTTTAAGAGTTGGAATGTTGGGTTGATTTGTTCAGCTAATTTGTTGCAATAGTTGTGGAGTTTATTTTAAAAAAAAACGCAGTAAAAACTGCGTTTACCAAATGTTTGTTGCAACAATTTTAATGTGTGCGAATATTAATTTCTGTTACATGAAATAAATTTTACAATTTGAATCTTTTCATCTAAAACTTCATTAAATTAGCAAGTTATACAGAAAACAGAGAAATAAAAACAAAAGTAAAGTCCAGTGTGAAAATATAAATATAAATTCGTAATTAATTTGTGACCTCGTGATCTTAAAGTTTGACAGCTAAAAATGAACAAAAGTTTAAAAATAATAAATTAATTCCGAGCGAAAAAAAATCACAGAAACTAATATTACTGTACGTGGTCAACTAACAAGAGGTTTCGTTTCAGTTGAGCACGCGCTACAAGGATAACAATAATTCTAGACTTTTTTTTGCTTGCAAAATTGAAGTACCTTATTAATACAATAAGACATAATTAATGTGAACCGGAAAATAAATAGAAATCATCATTTAGATTTTAATTGTTTGTATGCCAAAGGATTCATTCTAAAAATGAGTATAGAACTCACGAGTATACTTCTGAGAGTTAACTTGACAAATGCGTGAATTCAATGCTTATTTCTATAATCTGGGACAGATTCTTTTTATCAAACGTAACACTTCTCATAACAACTTTTGAATGTCTATTAAAAATGTATGACCTGCTTTTTTCAAATGTATTTGAAACTTTGAGGGAAAATTTTGGATAATTGGTGATGGGGAAATTGGGATTTTTATATCAATCAAAATAAAATATATATTTTTGAAACTAATAACGTAAACAAATTGCTCCAGACTGTTGGTGAAACTCGGTGACCATTCAAAGATTTATTTTAAATCACTTTCCATTCTAAAGTCAAGTTTTTTGTTATAAATTAAATTGTATAAGGAAGAGTATATACAAAAATTGTGCAGAAATTAAAAACAAAGTTTGCACGTTTATCTAACTATTTTCAAAACCTCATCTACATCTGCTCTACACGTTCTCTATTATTTTTGTCCTTGAGCAAGCACAAAATCGATATATCTACTGAGTTTCTGAAGGCTTTTGTCCTAGTGTATTTCCATATTTCGTCAAATATGCTGGGTGCCTCAGCAGTAGATAAAAATGCAAATAAAATTCCCTTTTCGAAACTTTCGCTATTCAATGAACTCAGCTTGAAACTACTTGCAACGACTGAAGGTCCATGCATAGCGCAACCCTTCACCGTCCAATGGATAAATAACAATAAGCCTATTCGTCTTTCTGTCTGCAGAAACAAATTTCCGAAACCGAATCTACATGAAATGAGAATTATTTTTCCTAGTTGGAAAACAGGCATCTCGGTCACAGCAATCCAGCTGCAAACAGCGTTGGCGAGCTGTGAGGATTAAACCGGGAAAAAAAATAACTCATTGCATCTTACATCCGACATTACAGCAACCTCTCTCCTTGTCGTCTTCGTTCTCCAATACCGTTACCTCGCGTAGTATTTCTCCTCCGTTCATTCATGCACCGATGATGAGCCAGTTGTGTTCGGCTGTAACGTCACCTCTTGCTTCAGTCCCGAACAGCAGTCACTCTGACGTTTCCTGAAGGTGTTGTTTCAGCTGAAGCAATACGTGCGCACGGGAAGAGTGCTCTAGCACCCCGTCGTGAGTGAGCTGTGATTATTATTATTATTTTGGATCATCGAGGGACTGATGTGCTGCAGAATGAGCAGTTGTGATGTCACGCAGCGGCTCATTGTTCTGTGTGGTACGAGGTGAAAATGAGCATCGGTGAAATCTTTTAGTGTCGGTAGATAGTATGGGATTGTTTGTGAGATTGAAGACTGTCGTGAGGAAGGATGGTTTCGTGTGATAGTGTGTTCTGTCGTTCCCAGGAATACTTCTTGTGACAATTCGAAGTTTTCTGGACGTGTGCTGTAACTTATCTTCTTAAAAAAACTCTGGATTGCTGAAAAATATCAGTGCTACGACAGGAAATTGGATTATTTACGGGACCAAGCAACGTGGTTTTTAGTCCATGCAGTTGTTAGAAATTTTAAAAAAATTTTCTTGTGAGAAACTGTTTTATTTTTGGATCGTACGTGGTTTGGAGTAATATGTAGTGATTTGTGAGAGCATTTCAAAATTCGACGAGATACAAATTGATTCTTTAAAGATTTTCCGTGGAGACTAAAACTAATTTTAATTCAGTTTTTCGATTGTAATCGATTCGACTTTCTAACAAATTTTAATATTTTTTATGTTTGTTCAGATTTTTTTGTTTTACAAATCGCCTAGAATACATGAATTGGATTTAAACCCACTGCTAAGAGGCTATTTCAATAGCGTTTAAAAAGTACAAAAGAGTCTCAGTTCCTGCATTACTCACAAGTAGTTTTCAGATACAACTTTAAAAACATGAAATTCTCCTATTACTTAGTTGCTTTTTATTGCTAAGTAGTATTTGAGAATTCTGTTACCTCTTAGCTTTCTTTAGTCGCTTTGGAGCTTGGGTCAGCAGCGAATAGCCTGCTTTACTATAAGATCTGAATCTTGTCGGCTGTGGTCGGTAAATCTTTTCTATTATTTTAAAAGCCTTCAAAATTGTTAAATTTATTTTCCTCTGATATAACTGTCCTTTTTATAAACTACTGTTTATAAATAAGTGACATTCTGTGCTTAGATTGAGGGAAAGATCGAATAAGGTTCTCAGTGTCTTTTTAGTTCTCTAAAAATCGCGACAGAAATTTTTATTCTTGGGTCGTTTGAAGCATATGTCATCTTTTGAAACTCTACAATTTATTTCTGAAAAATTACTCTAAACCCTCGTTAGGATTTATTTCTAAATAAAAGTCAATATATACGTTCCATATTGAAAATAGAAAAACCTGTGATTGAAAGCATAACATTACGTAGTTTCTTAATACATGGATATGTATTTATGTTACATGAACCTCTTGTGATTTTCCTACAACAAAGACGTGGCTAGTTCCTGTAACTTTGGTATTTTATTACGAAGTTGATGACTATTTTTCCATCTTCAGAACTACACCTATTTAAAGATATTGTGTTTGTGGATCCGAAAAAACACTTTGTATAAAGCTAGTTAGCGAGTGATAAACTATAGTCGGATTAAACATGTCTTTACCAAGATCCTTTACAAAGCTCCTTTGCAGTGGGGGACGATCTCACGAAACCCAAGGTAAGTTTACTTGTTTCCTTACATAATATTTCTTACTCATTCCAAGATGTTTTCTGTTGATATTATTTTCAGAGGTTCAAAGTGGTGGGGAAAATATTGTTCATGAAAACATGTGTATAAAATGTGATTAAATTAGATTACCTTATTATTCCGCCTTAAATTTAAAAAAAAAAAAGTATTTTTATGAATGTAGTGAAAAACTGTTATCCAAAATTCAAAGATTTGTTGTGAGAACTCAGACTCCTCTCTCTCTGTGTCCCAGAACTAGATCAGGTGGTAGCCCCTCTGTGAAAAAACATTCCTGGTGTTCAATATGTTCCACCTATCATGTTTTCTGGGTATTACGCGATATTTTATGTGCAATTTTTGTTGCTGATTAACTTTTACTCTTTCAAGCTCCGAGAACGCAGGTAAATCTAACAATGCTTTTACCAGATATCGTACCCTTGCCAGATATTTAATCCCTAGAGGCTATTTACTAAGATAAAGAAATAAATAATGATCACCATTTATAATGCATTTAAGAAAACATTTCAAAAAAAAAATATCGTGTAAAACGGACAACACTTAAAATAGAGCCCTTAACTTAGAACACTTAAAAAGAATCTACTCTAATGTGCACGAGTTGTAATATCACCTTTCCAGTTAGACATATTTTGATAGAATGCCTCGATTTTAACATTTATTTGAGCGATTCATTGTATATATATATAATTTATTCTGTATTAAAGACCTTTAAGAGGACGTGTCTTCAAATGTATTTTTATTTCCCCTTGCGTTGATTTCATTAAACGTTATTTGGGATTCAAACCTTCGTCTTGATTTCCCCGAAAAATCGCAACCTATTACATTTTGTATTTTACAGGTTTTGTCACTTAAATTTTAATTGTATTGAATTGATTTTTGATAGACCCTGTTCGGCCCGTGTGCTATAAAACTCACTCATCCAACCTTTCATACTTATTTTTTTCCCAGTTGAGGATTAATAAATAATCTAAAAGAGTATATTTGTTTTAAAAGCACTATGAGTTAAAGTTTTAATATTGTTAAAATATGAAAAACTTAAAGAAAGAAAATTTTAGAAACATAACGGGAGAAGAATCCCGAAGCCCTCCTCCACAAGTTGGGTTGGCGTGGAAGTTTGGTAATGGTAATGGTAATTTTAGTTAACGTCGTATTAAAGCGACACAACGGGCTATCGTGGAAGTTTGGAGAGTGGGGTGCCAGCTCAGGTGTTGCTTCGTCATCTGACCTTGGTTCAAAATTACGAGGTGTTGTCCTCGGATCTTTCCCTTAAGAGACTGATCCCGGACCGTCGTCAATAGCCCGTTGTGTTGCTCTAGTACGACGTTAACAAAAATTACCATTACCATTACCCTCCTACACAAATATGAATTTTCATTTTATTCTGAAAAATAAATTATTTATTATTCTTTGTTTCATAAAGTAGACTTATAGAAACGAATTTTTCGTATTACAAATGTGTAAGTAATATTCTACACGGAATCGCCAATTCACCCCCTGTACTGCCGAAGATAAAAAAGATCAGTGCTCGGGCATTTTAAAAACATGTACAGAACACATTATTAAAGTCTAAAATCTCAAAAGTACAACTGTATGTATGCAAAATTACACCTCTAATGTATGTATCCAAATAATATCCTCGATACAATGAGTCCAAATTGCTAACATCCATACTGTCATCAAATATACCTTGTTAACCTAAAACTAGCTTTAATTACTGTCAACAGTAACCAGAAAATAATTGGCCAAGTAAACACGAGAGAAAATGTAACATACATTTAGAACAAGCTAACATGCTGAACTGTGTGTGTAATTAATAGCAGTCGGATGTGAAACTACTTAGAAAATATGTTGCACAAAATATAAGCCTTTGGTACTATAAAAATGCATGTTTGGTGTTTTAACATGTTAAACAATAAACTACGCATCTAAAAACATATCTGTGTAAACAGAAAAACGCAAGAAAATAAATACTCGAAAGTAATTTATTCAGCATATCAAACACTGCATACATGAAATGTGTAATTGTTTGTTATATTGTATAATATTAATTAATGTTTTAAAAAAATAAACCTAGAATCTCTATATAGTTCTCATGTTTCTTTTTATAAAGATGTAACTAAGCTGAATTTAATGAGAGGGAATTTCCTTTGAGCACATAATTTTATTTGATTCGTGTTGATAAATTACTCATTGCATGTAATCGTATGCCGGAAGCTTAAGTTACTTGAGGACTAATTGGGCTAACAGTTGGTAATTATGTTTTATTGGGTGTATTGTCAGACTCTAAAAGTATTACTTACAGTTTGAATGGCATTCAAGAGAAAGGCAAAATATCGAGACAGACTCGGATGTCCTTTTTTATCTATCTCTTCGCTTTCAATGTTTACAAGTAGCCGATTCTGCCATTTTTATCTTTTGATCATAAACATTGAAGTAGTTCAGCCTGTTTTGATTTTGATTTATGTCTCAGTTTCGAAGAACTGGTCTCGAAGGAAGTCGGTTTTCTGATTTCCATCTGTGCCAAATGACACAACTCTGACGTGATTATCTCCATTTTTCATTCATAAATATTTGAATTTAAAATTCCTATTAGCTTTTAACGAATTTTGGTATGGTAAGGTAATTTTAGTAAACGTCGTACTAGAGCAACACAACGGGCTATTTACGTCGATCCGGGACCAATACCCAAAGGGAAAGATCCGAGGACATGGTAACGGTAATGGTAATTTTAGTTAACGTCGTACTAGAGCAACACAACGGGCTATTGACGACGGTCCGGGATCAATCCCTTTAGGGAAAGACCCGAGGACAACACCATGTAATTTTTAAGCACTGTCAGATGGCGAGGCAACACCTGAGCTGGCACGCCTCTCTGAAAACTAACGGATTTGGATAAATAAATAGACGTGTTAGTCGATAACTTAATAAAAGCAAAAGGATACATCAAATAATGGATTCTTTAAATTACTTGTTATGTAATATTTTGCCAAGGAAGCAGTTTAAAAACTATGTTTAAATAATAATCAATTTGTATAAATTAAGTCGATGGTTAAGGTATCTACAAAACTCGAAACATTTTCTAAGAAATCCTTTTCACACTTTAGCCGACCAACCGGCATAGTGGTTAAGGTGTTAGCCTCTAGATCGGAAGGTTCCTGGTTCGAATCCGGGTCCGGGCATGGATGTTTGTAAACGTATGGTGTAGAGGCGGCTGGTGCACCTTAAATCTGTCGTGGCCGAAAGTCCTCACGTTGGGTTGGCGTGGAAGTTTGGAGAGTGGGGTGCCAGCTCAGGTGTTGCTTCGTCATCTGACCGTGGTTCAAAATTACGAGGTGTTGTCCTCGGATCTTTCCCTTAAGGGACTGATCCCGGACCGTCGTCAATAGCCCGTTGTGTTGCTCTAGTACGACGTTAACAAAAAAATTACCAATTAATTACCTTTTCACACTTACTTTTAGGTAATGGTAATTTAAGTTAACGTCGTACTAGAGCAATACAACGGGCTATTGACGACGGTCCGGGATCAGTCCCTTAAGGGAAAGATCCGAACTTAGTTTTAGGAAAAAGTATTATTTATCTGGGTATCCCAAGGCTTATTTAGGTGTTATGTGTCGAATTGAGAATACTTATAATTCTGAATTTGTTTTTAAAGTTTTCATTTTAAAAACTGCAAAGATTTTTTTTTCTTTTTGCAAAGCATTAAAATGTATCATTGCTTATGTGGAAAACAAAAGCAGATTTTATTCATTCCAAAAAAAGATCATTTGAAAGTGGAAAGCCAAATCATTATATCGTCAGCCTACAAGTTAAACACACTAAGTCAAAATTATCTATCTTTATCACCAGGACAAAGGCAACGCTCTCCAAAATTGACGTTTGTACAAAAACGCTTTCCATGTTTTGATGCTTCAGGAAAAATCGAGTTACGACTCTTAAAAGTTGTTTTCTCATGAAAATAGGGCCACGATAACCCGATTGAAAGAATAATGGGCTAGCAACCGGAGGGTTGTGAGTTCGAATCCAACCAAAAAACAGTCGTGTACAGAGGGGGGCTGGTGCGGGTTAAATCTGTCGTGGCTTCAAATGTCCTCACGTTGTCGTGGTGTTGAAGTTTGGAGTGGTAGCTTATGTATTGCCTCGTCAGCTGACCGTGGTTCCAAATTATGTGGTATTGTCTTCGATCTTTCCCTTCGGGTTTGATCCCGGACCGTTCCCAATAGCCCGTTGTGTTGCTCCAGTGCAACCTCAGTTAAATACCTACCTCATGAAAATCGGAATTTCCACTAAGAATCAATATGATTCGTGGCTTTGTTAAAGTATAAAACATGAAATGGTGACCCAAAAATGCAATTACATAAAACCGGCGAAATGCAGATTGGTTCCTTCGGCATGGTAGTTACGATATATGTTTAGCTCTACTGGTCGTCCAGAATATAATAATCTTTAAACTAATAAAATTCCTGTTTTTTTTTTTTTTTTTTTTTTTTGCATGATGGTTAGATTTCTTGAAAAACCGTTTACTTTATAAGATTTTCTCCTTCGTTTTCTCATATCTATTTTTTTTATTTCACATTTCACTTGTAAACCAAATATTTTCAATAAAATGATGGTTTAATAAACCCTCGTGAATCTGAAAAGACTTTTGAGAGACAAATCAATCAATAATCAGCACTGAGGATTAGATTTTTGAATTTTTTTGGCACAAGGTTCAAATACGAACAAACTGACCCTCATCATCAGTGAGAGGTAAAAGAATAAATGAATAATGAATGGGTGGATTTTTATAGAAAATACTACGCAGGTTTACTGTATAAGGCCTTAAACACATCAAAATAGGAGCAAATTCTAAAATAAAAAAATTGGTTCATGTGCTTGCTACCCTGATTTTGTAAATTTTCTTAACATGTCATCTCTTAAAATACATTCATTCCGATATCCGCGTTAGGAAACTTCGCCTTCATTCTGAAATTAGGATTTCCTGTTTCATTCTGTTAAATATCTCGTGGGAATATCTTTAAATTTCATATACGTATGGCATCTTTCTAGAATACTTAAGTTCTAAATCTTCAGAACTATTGTTGAATTTCAATTTCCGCTTGAACTTAACTAACCTTTCTTTGCATTCAGTTTGCATCTCTGCAAATCAAAATAGGTCGTGGCACTCTAAAATGAATTGAAATGGTGTTAGAGGTTTCGAGGATGCCCATTCTTGGAGCTGTTTATATTTAATTCACCTCACACCTCTCTTTGAAAGAACTTGAGAAGGATCAACCTCTTGAGGTCATAATGTTTGAAAGCGTATGTCTTTTCCGTTTTTGCAACACATCGTTAAAAGCACTCGTTTTATTTTACGTATTCATTTGATTTGAGAACTTGAAATTCTGAGAATTTTAAAGAAAACAATTTGCTTTGAGCATTTTCTTTAACGTAAAATTGTAGTTGGAATGAAATTTAATACGAGAGAAAAGGATTTAAGATTTTTTTTTTATTTTAGCCCTTTTATAATGTATCAAAACAGCCAACCCTATGTGTAAAGATTTTCATGCCGAAAAAATAGTTACACAGGAAATTAAGTTGAAACCGAGATGAATTATGAATCTCGGAAACAAATTTCCTTGATTTGGAAAATGTGGAAATATTTTCCTGGATTTCATGGGACGCTAATTTTTGCACAATTAACTGTAAAGGAGAGCATATAACTTTCTAATTTGTATTTGTTTTAAAAATTGATCACATAAATTTTGAATCGTAATACTCTTATGGTGTTCATACTAGAATTTTGTTGGAATTCGTCGTAAAATGTGTAGTTTGTGAATTTATTGTCAGGCTGAGTATGAGTGTATGATGTTCCAATAGTTGGGTCAGATCAGAAAAACTCACATGGTGAGTGAATGGTGTCTGGATGCATTGTACTAGATATTATTGCTGGAGTCCGGTGCGTTGACATCGACATCAAAAGAATCTTTAAAAAAAAACAGGAACAATAGGTTGTCATATACGTCAATCAGAATTTCCTAGAAACAGTTACCTCTGGTACAAAAGAACAAAATATGCTCCAAGGTCTCTCTTGGTGCTTGGTCTAGATCCTACAATTAATTTAGTGTTTGGAAGCCGAAAATACGTTAGACAAAAACTATTGTCTTTTCATGATCTAAAACATGCATTTCATTGACAATGATGATGATTTTGAGGGACAGGAAGATCTAGGAACTATTTCTGCTGCACTTCAAGAGTTGTGTCGTGGACATCATGCATTTCTTGCTTTTCCGCCAGAATAGGCTTAACAAATTTAATGCATGTCCATATCAAATATATTCTTTATGTGACTTGCTGAACACGATTATTCAAATTATGTAAAAGACTTTCAAGTTTGGATGAGGATTTTGTGATAGAGCCATGCAGGGTTCTATATTCCAGAAAAATGATGAAGCTCATCCTAAAATGAAAAACCAAATATTTAAGTACTCGGTGCTTAGTTTGTACAAATTCAATTTTTTTCTTACCTTTTTTCATGCTTGTGTAGCTTTTATTATGTACACAGTAAAGATTTATGAATTTTAAACATATTATGACATTGTAAGTGCCTCCTCTGTGCTTGACCTTTAGGAAGGGTCTCTTCCAAGACAGGTGCCTAATCCATTGTGTCATCGGAATTTCGGAAGGCCGAATTTTTTCTGATTGTTTATATTTTGCCTCCAGCTGCTGTTTTTGTGTCGTGTGCTTCACAACGATTTGAGAGGAGCAGGCGAAAATAGAGCGTCATCTGCAGATGGTGATCGTCCAGATGATCTCTGATTGATTATTGACTCTTACTGTTGGGTTATATTTAGACTGCGGCAAAGCACGCTGGAGACGACGGTTAGAGAAACAGAGAGAGAGAGAGAGAGAGAAAGCAGCGGATGAGGGTGGTTCCCCGCGCTGGACTGTGAGATATATATTTTGATTTTTGGGAGTATGGCCGACCAGGTTAAGGTGTTAGCCTCTAGATCGGAAGGTTCCTAGTTCGAATCCGGGTCCGGGCATGGATGTTTGTAAACGTATGGTGTATAGGCGGTTGGTGCACCTTAAATCTGTCGTGGCCGAAAAACCTCACGTTGGTTGTTTGGAGAGTGGGGTGCCAGCTCAGGTTGCTTCGTCATCTGACCGTGGTTCAAAATTACGAGGTGCTGTCCTCGGATCTTTCCCTTAAGGGATCGATCCCGGACCTTCGTCAATAGCGCGTTTGTTGTTGTAGTACGACGTTAACTAAAATTACCATTACCCGTTTGGGAGTTTGATGTTAGTGAGATTGTGTAAATACTGTATATATTCTTAATGTTCTTGGAATAATAAGAACTTAAATATTTTAGCTGTTGGTTGTCTTCTCTTTGGGTACGATTCGTACTGTTTCCACCCTGCCGTTTTGGGGCGACGATACCACGTTAGAAAACATTGCACATCCATTAAAAAAAATCCGCTTCAAATTTCTGAATTCCTGTAAAGAGACTCCTCCATTTCCGGACCCTGGAGCCATGCGTTTAATTTAATTATATCTGAGACAGCGTAGTGTGTTGAGACCTCGCGTTTCAATTTCCACCGCGTCATCGCAAGACATCCCAGACGCGTGTTACTACAAGACTTTCCCAATTACTGACGTCTCCCCTATTGTAACCGCCGAATAATAAGCGACGCTTGATGGATGTGCAAACAAACAATTACAGCTCCTCTTTCTCGTGGAAATGACGAAACGCTTCGCTCTTCACGCCATCCAACGCAGCTGACGGCCGGACTGAAACGAGCAATTAAAAAATCCCTCGCAGCAAAGATACGTTACCTTGGCAATCCACGCTCTGTTCCTGATGGCCACATAACTGAAATAACTGCTTTCACCTCATTCGGATGCCAATCCTGTGTTCAGAAAAGCGTTAAAGGTCATTTGGAAACGTCTTCCTTTCATGCCACCGAAGAAGCAAAATGGAAATAATAACCAGAACCCGAAACACCGTAAAAATTCAAACAAAGCAACAACAACAGAAGACGATCGAAAGGCATGGTTAGGTACATACCGAAATGGGGATAATAGAGATCCAAAAATAGATCGAACCTTGGGTCTTTTCGACTCATGTTCGCGGTGGGAAAAGTTTGGAAATGAAGTTTCGAGTTATGTTGCGAGGAGTTCGTTATTAGCATACTCTGCAATTGGATGAACCATAACTCGTCCATTGGCCCAGTTTAGGTTTGGATTCTGTCTTTTCGGAGATTGGGTCTTGTTTAAGTTTCCTCTCTTCAATAATGCTACGTGAGGTAGGTTCTGAGGCAATCATGGCGATTGGTGTTGTGTCCTAGAGCCGGAGGGTCTCTTTAAAAATTAAGTGAAACTTCAAGTTATTTATGTGTTATGTGCGTGCGATTTCCAGGTATTTCTTGTATCCAGGTGTTCCGTTGAAAGGAAAAATATTCTCCTTTGTCGTGTTTGTGAAACTGTTGTTGTTTCTTATGCCTACACTGGCAGACAAGAGGAGTGCCAGGCCCGTCGAAGACGGCAAGAGGCGAGGAGGGTGCGCCTTCCATGTTATTGAGCCCCATTGGGAGGAAGTCCGACTTCGCTCGACATACATGACACATCCGTTTTACAGGAAGGTCCTTTTCATACATCCATTCACTCACACATATCGTAATTTAGATCCCAATCAGAGGCCGATAACCCCCTGATCAGGTACCCCCAGAGGTATTGATTTAGTATGGGAACATGAGGGACATTGTGACCACGACCTATTTAACGTGCCCCAGTCACCATTAGTGAACACGACGGTCTTTAGCCAGGTCGAAGCGTCGATCTCGCAATCATCAGAATTGGAGGCTCCGCCGAGGACAGAACCCACAACCCTTCTGATGCGAGCCCGACGCTCTACTGACTGAGCTACCGCGGCTCGTTTGTGAAACTAACTAGAACAACCGTTAGTGTAAATCAATGATTTCTCTTGCCACTAGTCCCGATTCAAAAATTCATGGAGTTGTCCGAATATTCGAGATACGACTTTTTCTAAACACTAAGGGGCTCCGCCCCCTGCTCGCTTACGCCATCTCGGATGAAAAAATATTATTTTTAATTACGTTGAGGAATGGGTCGTATTGACCATTTCCCTTCGTGCAGTCCAATATAAACAAGAATTTTAAATAGAGTTGTCAAGAGGTAGAACATTAAAATTTGTGTTGGACATAGTAGCACAAACTGTCAAGTGGCTAAAATTCATAGTCTCTCCAGTGGAACACAGAGGGCAGTCAGGAATGTCTTTCACACCTATCCGGTGGAGATGTCCTTGAAGATAGTCATGTCCGTTTAAAATTCGAAAGTTGGCCGGATAGATTCGCCTGGGAAGATCCATTGGGACCGGATTACATAATAGGCTTTCCCAGATTTTACCCTTAGCATCAGTCTTGAGTTTTGCGTATGTATCTCCTCGCTGATCTTACAACGGTGGAAAATGCCTGGTTGTATGGTTTGGCAATAAAAGGCTGTGGAAGGTTGCAACCCTGTTTAACCAGCGAGTCTGCCTTCTCATTACCGTGGATGGAAATATGATATCTTACAGTGTGTAATACGAAAAATTCTCAAATAAACACTGTGGAAAGCTTGTATCCAGATGTTCCTCTGAAAGGAAAAAGCTTCGCCTTTATTGTATTTGTGATACTGACAGCTGGAACAACCATCGACCATTAGTGTAAGCCAATAATTTCTCTTGCCATTAGTTCAATTCGAAAATTCATGAAGTGGTAATTCTGCATACGACTTTTTCTAAACAAATCCTTTCACTTTAAAATTTTTACGTTCCAAGAGTTGATACCATCTCAGAGGAAAAGATGTGATCTTACAATGTGCAATACAAAAAATTCTCAAATAAACACTGTGGAACTCTTACACAAACATCTATTCAACTTGCGGTAGTTTTAATTTTCAGGAATCTGTCATCTACAGAGACACGTTTTTCGACCCTTCTTCCCTATTATACAATTTTTTAGAATTTTGTTTTTCATACTGTACGAGACAATCTTCAGAATACGTCGTAGCTGGGCGCACACATCTTGCTTGGTGATTTAAATATAGATATGAAGAATATTTTATAAGCAGAAAGAGAAGGAGTGATGGGGAAATATTTGGACTGATAAAAAGGTTGTACTGGCAGACACCGAGCTGAATGTTTATGATGTAGTTAGGGTAAATCCAATTACACACCTGCCTCACTCAGCTGTTAAGTTTCGTATTCGAAGCATAAGTAAGAATTGGAAGGAGAAAAGAGAGGAATGTGCATTTTTATGATTTCTTTTAACATGAAACCGATTTCCAGTCTTGGTGCTTCTATAAGCCTTCTTAGAAAAGAACATCCGTATACCAGGGTAGTGGATATATTGCTGTTAAGGGAATAAGACCCAATTTTTCGTTCACAAAAACATTTGCAGACACTTATTGCAGAATTTATTATCTATCAAAAATTCATTTGACGTTTGGAAATATTCGGTTTTTAATTCTAACATAGGATACCAAAATCCTGGATTAAACCAGAGGTCCCTAAAGGGATTGAGCGGAGAGTCATATTTGGACATTGAAAAAACGTACTACTAATGGTATAAGACGCCATTTGTTACTGCCATCGTGAATTTGATCCGTTAAATACTGTTTTAAAAATAAAGCTGAAGTAATAAAAAAATATGATAGCAAAGAAAACGGTAATAATATATCTGTTTGTGGCGGCAATTCTCACTACTCTCTAAAATCGACAGTTAATTTCTGGTTTTTAAACCTTGCCGCATTTTGTCTAATAGAATTTTGCAGGCCTTTATTTAGTCTATGGGAACAAATAACATGAATCCATATGCATTCGACTGAACGAATTTTTTCTTTAAGTTATCCAACATTTTTATCATCATTTCCAAACCTCATAAAATTCAGAATTTTAATTCAGCTATATTTTTATACCTCTATAGGATAGAACATATAGCGAAATATTTTAAAATTACTAATTTTTTGACATATTTTCAACAAATACAGTTGCAAATAGGTGTAAAAAGTATTTTTTTTAAATTCAGGCTTTCACAACGAAATTTCTTGGCGGTCCATCGTTGAGCGTCACCTTTTCCAAGCACCTAACAGAGTATTTCAAATCTTCCTATACAAAATTTGATGGAGTAGGAACATAAAACGATCTTTTTCTATCTTTATCTCACCTACTCTCTTCGCCAAACCCTTTTTACCTTTCACGACATCTTTTACTTGACGTTGTGCCGACCAACCGGTATAGTGGTTAAGGTGTTAGCCTCTAGATCGGAAGGTTCTTGGTTCGAATCCGGGTCCGGATGTTTATAAGCGTATGGTGTAGAGGCAGCTGGTGCACCTTAAATCTGTCGTGGTCGAAAGTCCTCACGTTGGGTTGGTGTGGAAGTTTGGAGAGTGGGATGCCAGCTCAGGTGTTGCCTCGTCATCTGACCGTGGTTCAAAATTACGAGGTGTTGTCCTCGGATCTTTCCATAAAGAGACTGATCCCGGACCGTCGTCAATAGCCCGTTGTGTTGCTCTAGTACGACGTTAATTAAAATTACCAATTACTACGACGTTGTCTTGTGTTTGGACCAATATGGCTCCTGGGCCGACCACTTTCACGTCCTGGCTGAGCCAACCATGGCAGCAACGGACTTTCCGAGCGGAACGTCAAAGGGTCTGTTCTTCTCTGTTTTCCTACTCGGGGACCTCCCCTGCTCTTGCAGTAAAATCTGATGTACTCCAAAACGGGGTAACACGGAGGGAAATGTGCCCTCAAATAACTGGAACTGGCCCAGTATGTCCCTTGCGCTCTAAAATTTAAAAACAACTAACCCTGCATATATCCCTATAAAATTTTTCAGTTGACTTCTGCGAACTCGTCCCATCTGAGTTCCAGAAAGTGAACTGAAATTTGATATTTTAGTTTGTTGACTTGGTGAAACGATTTATGACACCGAAGCAAAAAACTATTCGGGGCAAGCGCACATGGCCGGCGTATCTCCTCACTCCAATAAATCGCATTCTTTCACTTGGGTCAGACAAGCGTCACGATGTCAGACTATTTTTAGGGACGTGATAACGGTGGTCGGACGAGCTCAATCAAAACATCTCGAGATTTAGTACATTCGCATTTGTTGTAAAACGATCTCATCACATAAGATGGAAGGCAGGAACGATGCATTAAGATTAGATTGCAAGGGGCGAAATTAAAAGACTCGTTATGGGATCTATTCGATCCCCTGAGTATTTTTAGCTGCCCAAAGTTTGCCAAGTTTTTTTGCGATGTTACATATACTTCTATCCTGTCTGTTATAGTGAATATAAATATTTACAATAATAAGGGAATGCTTTGAGTTAGCTTTACAGCTTCTTGGAGTATTGTTGATGGTAATGGTAATGGTAATTTTAGTTAATGTCGTACTAGAGAAACACAACGGGCTATTGACGACGGTCCGGGATCAGTCCCTTAAGGGAAAGATCCGAGGACAACACCTCGTAATTTTGAACCACGGTCAGATGACGGAGTATTGTTGAATTTCGGTCGGTAATTGTGGGTTACCTTTTTCTGTATTTATTTAGGATAGGTATTCGGTCTTGGTTCTTTGATACTGTGTGATTTTTTTTTTAATTCACCGACCAATCTGGCTGATGGTCAGTGTACTGGTTTCTAGATTGAAATGATTCTGGTTGGAATCCGGGTTACGACATGGATGTTTGTCATTCTGGAGTGAATGTGTAACCTTTCTAAAACGTGTGTGTGTGTGTGTGTTTGTGTGTGTGTTTGTGTGTGTGTGTTAGACAAGTTCAACATACCCCCCCCATCCCCTTAGTGCACCAGGGTAGTGATGAATGGTTTTACAATTCCTCCTTTGTGGTGGCCATGATGACTTGTTCAATTGGCCGGGTGTTGGAAGAATATTAAATTATATGCTAGTGTCTCTGAGTCTCCAATAGGCTCTGGGTTCGAATCCAAGTGTCTGAGAATGAATGTTCGAAGTTCGGAATCCACTTTAAGCCGTGGTTCCTACCTAACTTACCCTCGTGAAAAGAAAAATGACCATGGAGCAACAACCTCCCCGAAACGAGTCCCGAGTTTTATGGAATAAAAATTAGCATGGGTAAAGTTAGGGATTTTGTTCCAATAAAAAGTATGTAAATGTGAGTGGATATCAATTCGAATGTCTTTCTAAATTCCAGTTGCGAAGTGAATGATTCGGTAGAAATACTAACCAAGTAAGCGAATCAGTCACTATTCTTTAGGTCTCAACCTTTTGACCATCGCGACCCTACTTCATAGCCATCTCTCTCTTTATCGCGCCCAAAACTGACCAATTAATTTATTATTATACAATGCGTCAAGTTAAATAGTGTTAATTCCGAATGAAACGCTGCTCGCGGCAATGCGCTGGTGTGTACACGAAGTATGTCCACGTTAAATTCGCAGGCGTGTTCATCCTTCCAATAGGTGGTGAGTGGCATAAGAATTAATTACGAGTCCACAGCTCTCCCCCTGTGAAACCAGGTCTTAATTGACCATACATTTATGGTTACGACTGTCCAAACTTAAAATCTAAATAAGAATTGTGCATGGGGAGCCTCCTGATCTGTAATTTAGCAAGAAATTGGGAATGGTGACGCATGCCGAGAGAGTGGCTGAGTTCAAATCAAATTTTGTTTTGACGAAAGGGTTTGATGTTTCGAAATAAAAGCTTAATTCATAAATTATTTTGTAAAAATATTTTTGAAACTTAAAAACTCTTTGTTTTTTTATTTTTGTTCGTAATGAATGGAGAACAACAAAGTTTTCCGTTTCGCATGCCTCATTACCCAAAAAAGCAAACAAATTAAATGGAGATTAAAATATTGAACTTGTCAATACAAGAATAATCTTAAGAGGTCGTGTATCATAAAGGTCTTGTCTTCCTTAAGAAACAAGCTTTTCATTTTTGTGACAAACTTTCAATCATTTAAGTTCTATTGACTCCACTCAAAGCCTCGAGTCTGAGAGTAATGATAGTTATGAACGCACGATTATAGAATAGCAGAACCAGATAATTATTTTTCCTTTTCATTCCGTGACTTCTTGAAGTTAGAAGTAGTTTACAGTAGCACTCAAAAACACTTGCGTGTGAAACTGAGTGATTTTAGTTGTGTAATTGTATTGAAGCCACTCTCTGAAAAATGTGTCGAAGAATTTGTCTCTCTTAACAGCTTTTTTTGTAATATTTTTTCAGTTTTCCTTTCATTGAAGATTTTCTTTTAAGTACTTTTTTTCTGAAATTATTTAAAAAGTGTTCATTGTCGTTTTCCAATGTTTAATGTCACAATACAACTACAGAACCATCAGAAATATAATTAATCCGTGCCAACAATTTTTTTCTCGCCTTAACACATATTCTGAACGGAAAAAAAAACAAGGTTCTCGTCAGTAAACTAATGCAAAAATAAAATGAAAGATGAACCAGCTAGTGTGTTGCCAAAGACGTTCGATAAAATATTTGAAATAAAATAATTCATACTACGATCAATTTTATTTAAAGATGTATCTAATAAATGAAAGTCAATCTATATATATAATTCTCTTACGTGGCACGCAAAAAAGACGTTATTTGTTATCACGTTTTGGCAACACTATACGATTATTTGTTTACCACGAAGTCTCGCGCCTCAATTGAATTTATAGCGTTATCGGATAAAATTTTATTGAAAAAAAAAACGATTAGTAGAGTTGTTGCAGCTTACTAAAGACATGATGGGTATTCGATTTCCAAAGCATCGTTCCCAGTTCGAGTCAAAATTGACTCAGTTTTCATTTGAATTCCAAATTGTCCGAGTTCTGATTCCAGAGGAAATGTAATTTTTTCTGTCGTACATAAATTTATGTTTGAAAAATATTTTTTTGGAATATCAGATTTTGTAAACAATTCCTTCATTGATGCTAGCGAAGCGAGCAAGGTTCGCGTAGCTAACCAATGAGGATTGCTTTGCAATCATCCAGGGTTTGGCGAGCGTTAGCGAGCAGGGGGAGGGCCCTCTAGTAAATTATGTTCATTCAGGTCAAAATCAGAAAAATAGTAAGATTTTGAGTAAACACCTTCACTTAAAAAGTGGTATAACTTTCTATGTTAAAAGTAATAATAACAACTTTATTCCGTATAATGTAGTAATTATTGAAGTCACATACATATCTGTGTATATATAAGTTATCAAATTGCTAAAAAATCTTTTTTAAGTACTAAACATCATGGGTTTAGTTAAATGTCATTTTTAAATTCACTTTTTTTATTATTTTTATTTTGGACCTCACCTATGAAGTTAAAAACGTTTTAAGTGAAATTCTACTACCTTATATGAATACATTTGGCACATGAAAAATTTAGTTTTTAAGAGATGGTGGTGAGACCGTTCAATTGGTGGACAGTCTTACCGTCCATTTAAAACTTTCTTAGACAGAGTATGAAATGAGAATATTTGTATGCCTTAGCAGCATCAGTACGTATACAGTCTTAACCATTTTAAGGTAGTGGAACCTAGGCGTTCTCCATTCCTGGAAGAGTTAAAGCAAGCCATTCGCTTCTTATTAAATTCGGTCTTGGAAAGTTTTTGTAGCCAGTCAAAAATAAAGGAATCAAAATCGCACTGCCAATAAAATATTTAGTATGATTTCATTCTGTCAATCGATGTATTCTTTTTAAAAAATAGAATTACGATCATTTCAACTATGAATTTACGTTTTAACCGAATTCGTTCCTAACGAATTGTCAGTTCGTCTCGCAAAAATAGGATTACGACCATTTGAATTGCGAATTCATACGTTTCAACCTGATTAGTTCCTAGCGAATTGTCTGTTCATTAATCGAATTGCAAGTTGAATAATATTGCAAAACGAAACAAAATCGTTCAGCAATGAAATATTTTTTTTTAATTTCATTCTATGTTTTGATGTATTCCTTTTTAAAGAATTGAATTATGCCAATTTCATTTGTGATTTCGTTCGTTTCAACCATTCTTTCCAACGAACTGTTGCACGTGGAAAAAATAGCGATTTTCCAAAGAACGGACACAAATTATACGGAATACAAAGGAGATCCAATTACATCTTTGAAAAACATCCTTTAAAAAACCATGATACTCTGACGTTGATGCCTATCTTTCAGACGAAGATGTAACCATACAAAGAAATTGCGCCCTGAAATGAACAGGTTTCTTTTCAGGAAAAGGCCTTTAATGATATGTGGCGCCATCTGTCAATTCCTACTGCTACTTTTAGCATTGTCTTAGTTTCAAAATGAAATCGATGTTCCAAAAAATAATATTTATTTTCAATATATAACTATGATACATTCCGGTGTTTGTTCTACGTGAATAAAACTCAAAAAATTATTTAGATTAATTTTCAATTGTATTTGTGCTGCAATTATAAATTAATTAATGAATTTAAAAATTGTTAAGTATTTTTGACAACGGCTTACGGGGATAGCCAAAAACTAATTGGCAATGAATTAATGAATATTTTTTTAATTCTCATATTCAAAAAATTTTTAGTAAAAAGAAGTGCATGAAAATTTTTTCTTGTTTTGATTTCATATTACTCTGAAATAAGTTTTCTTGTTTTGATTTCGTATTGCTCTGAAATATTTTAATTGTTTTCATTCGAGTGCACATAAAATTCGTCTTGCATATTTGGTGCATAAAAATTTTTTTTGATAGTGCAGTCAATATATTTTACGAACATGAAAAACTTCAAATTGTATAGTTTGATGCTGTTTGAAAACTCTCAACTAATGTTTTGTCTCCGTAAATTTGACTTAAAAATTGCTGC